>JASTWL010000678.1:0-96879 GCA_035220575.1 Temnothorax rugatulus | reverse complement strand
TTTTTGTAAGAACAATTTAAGGTCCACAAGTCTGAAATCCTGATGACTATAATATATCTCAAAGTGTGTGAAATTGCAAAATATACAAAATTAAAAAAAATTAAAAATTTAAATGTTTTACAATGAGTCAAAAGCTACTCATTTAATTATTTTATAAAACCCGTCATTTATTTAACCAAATGTTCAATTTGCATTAATTACGCATTAAATACGCATTTGAATGCGCGCATTTTGAACACACAATTAATGTGGTTTTCGAGCCAATGCAATTGTACGCGCATTAAAAGCACGTTATACGCGCATTGGCGCTCCTTGGGAATATAAGCATTGAAATAAAATAATCCACATTTTTAGAACTTTTACTAAGGTATTAAAGCTATCATAATTTTAAAGATATTAAAAATGTGTTATAATTAAAATATATAAATGCGCATATAATACGCACATAGTGCATGTATTGCACCAACTGTTAATAATTTTATTACATTTTCTCAAAAAATATAATAATATAGATAACGTCCAATGCTTATATTTATAACAAATTACAAGAAAATATAAACTAAAAATGAAAGTAATTTGAACTAACGAGAAAAGAAATTGTCTCAACACCCTGAAAAATTATTTCTTGAAGAAGCAAAAATTTTGTAGATATATCAAAATTTTTGTGTGTTACAGAGCCAATAAAATGATTTGTTATTCTAACAAAATAATTTAGTTAGCCGCCACAAAGCATTGCCACGGAATGACCGACGCTCATGCTCTAGCGTTATTGGGATGAAGCTGCTTTGTTACGCATGACAAGTATTGGCCCCAAAAGTCGAAAATAATTTTTAAAATGTCTTCTACAATTAGCAAATTATTCTTTTCTCTGTACAATTAATTATTGTTTGTTAAAAAAATATGTTAGATATGTCAAAATTTGTCAGATCAACAATAGTGTTGTGTTAAACCAATTAATAAACTTCAGCAAAATAATTCAATACAATGAACAATTACGTTTTGTTTATTTATTTGAAAATGTCTTTATTTTTATATACTATTTTGCCAATAAAACAAAATAAACAAAATAATTGGGCAACAACATTGTTTTGTCGATATTGCAAACCAATTTTTCTAGGTAAAAAGCAATAAAATGCGATAAATGTTTGCGCGATACAAATATTCACTCTTATTATAAGGGATTAACGGTACCGTCTCTATTCAAGCTGTATAAGTGGAAGTTACATAAGTCATAAAAACAAGTGGAAGTTATATAAGTCATAAAAAACGATGATCTTGATCACGTCGAGTATACTCGTCTAAATAAGTGCACATACTTATCAATTTTTTTCATTTCTTGTTAGCATCATTAATCATTCGATTTGTGCATTGGATGATAATACATCGTAAATAACTCTTATTGCATACTTTAATCATCTTTAAAAGCGTTGAAAAGTTTGAAAGTTAAAAGTGTGATAATATTTTTACGAATACAACTATATCGTAAAATTATGTATTTCGCACAAGATCTTCACGGTTCTCTCTTCTCCAAGCCAATCCAGAATCCGCCAACAGGTTGCAGTGTAAACTGTTTTTTAGTATATACAACTGGTTCGACGGTTTTTTCTACTGTCTTGAAGGTAAACTTTTGCAAAAGATGAGCTATCAGAATCTTAGTCTCCATAAGAGCAAATCGATTGCCGATACACTTTCTAGGCCCGTGACCGAATGGCAGATAAGTGTATGGTACAATGTTGTCCTTGTTCTCCTCGCTGAACCTTTCGGGATCGAACTTATCCGGGTTTGGAAAATATGCTGGATCGCGATGTAAAGCATAAACGGGAAACATCAATACGTTGTCAGGTTTGACGATCACATTTTTGCAGCCTGGTTGCGACGGAGGTAGTTCGTATTCCTTAGTGCAAAGTCTATCGATGAAGACCACCGGTGGATACTTTCTGAGAGTCTCGGAAATCACCATGTCCATGTAAGACATCTTCGATAGCGACTCGTAAGAAATCTCACCGTTTCCTTCGGCAAGATGCTGCTGTATCTCCTCACGCAGGCGATCCTGAATATCTTGATTAACCGCCAGTTCGTGAGCAGCAAAGCACATCAGAGTCGAGGAGGTATCGAAACCAGCGAAGAAAAAGATAAAAGCTTGCGAAACAATATCATCCAATGTCATTTTTGGCGCACTGGCACTGTCCTTGTTCCGAGCCTGCATTAACAAATGAATCATATCCGGTCTGACGATATCTTGTGTTTCGCGCGCGCTAATAGTTTCCCCTACGATCTTCCTGAAAAACTTGGACGTAGCCGACGGGAAAAAAGTTAGACCTATTAATTTAGCGAGCCATGGACACGCACGTAAAAATATGATCTTAATAGTTACTAGTAGCCCGGAAGAAAATTTGGTAGCCTCAATTCCTCTTATATAGAATTCATTGTCCCGATCTTTCATAGAATTCACACTTATGCCAAAGGCTGCCGTAGCAATTACGTCATTGGTGTATCTTCTAAAGACCGCCTTCGTTTCGATCGTGTGACAGAGCTCCGGATGGTCGACCAAATAATTGACAAAGTCGTGAGAACATTTCGATATCAAATCGAACATGAACTTCATTTTGCTGGCGGTGAAAGAGGGGCTCAGCGTATTCCTCATTTCTTTCCAACGACTTCCGCGTAAAGAGAAGATGTTCTTGCCAAACAGCGGTTCCACGTTTTCGTCAATAAAGCTGCGATGATCCGGGAAATGTTCAAAATCTTTCACCATGATGTCTTTAATCAGCTCGGGGTCGCGCAAAATTATGGCAGGCGTAAAAAAATCCACCCCTCCAAAATATTTAGCATTTGGGAAGTAACGGTATAAATATTCGCAATAGTCGGCGAATGTGATGTAGCCCAAAAACACTTTCCAAACTGTTATAAAAGACGATAGCGAATTTGGCAGGTAAGGTACGCCCTTATTCTTCCAGTAAAAATACGCGTGATGCAGCACAGAGACAATTTTCAGAACGCCAATGACGACCAGAGTAATCAGTAATAGCACAAAGGTCGAAGCCATTGTGATGCGATGAGATAACGGACTAACGAGATACTTCGTCGGACGCGACGTAGAACGTTGTAAGTGCGTACGTAATAGCGCTTCTGCGTAATACGTGAAATAACCAAGATAGAAAGGGGGGAGAAACGCTTCTCGGACTCGTATCATATAATTGAGATTTGCGATGATACATGACGTATCACTTGTCAGTAATTACACAAAATAAGCTGTACGATTTAAATTCGCATAACAACATTCTCTAATATTATCAAAAATGGCGGATCCATCATGATGATCATGATTCATGATCATGATCATGATCCGCCATTTCATCATCATGATGATGATTCATGATCATGATTTTTTGTCATGATTTTTGTCGGATCCATTTTGAATTTTGAACAACTGACTTCAGATTCGTATTCAGCGACCCCAAAAACCTTTACGTACCAAGTGTCATGAAAATCCACATATTTTAATCTCGTATTTCAAGTTGCAGTTACACTTATCCGCCATTTTTGGTTAGCCATGTTGAATTTTTTAAAACTGCCACACGGCATGGAAAAATAGATAAAATTTGCTGCAATTTGAGCCTAATGAAAGTTTTTTTAACCCAAATTTGAAATGGGCAGGGGGGGTGTGACGTTGAGAAAGAATGCCCCATATATATACATATATACATATATATATAAAATATATTAATGTATATTATATGTATATAATGGATTTAACATCCGAGATAGAACTCCGGTAAAAAATAAGTATATTATTATTACAAAATATATCCATGTAATATGTTTTTTTCTGTTGTATAATCTCTGTGTGTATATACATAAAAAATAATAAGTAAAAAAAATTAAAAAGTAATAAAAATATTTTTCGCATTGTTCCTTTATTAAAAGTAAAGTTTGAGGATATGAAAAAAATTGCTTAATGTCTGTTTCTACTGCTAATCTAATTTTCTAATTAATCCTATATAAATGTGATAAATGTATCTATATACAATCATAATTTGTATATATGTATATACAAATTATGATTATATATAATTATATTATATAACCAAATCGCAATTTTACTTTTTATAAAAAAGAAAAAATGCAAAAATTATTTTCCTAATTACTTCAGTTACTTTTTTTTACTATTTTTCTTATATACACCGATAAAGATTATACAAAACGAAGAAAACATATACAAACATATTTTATGTATAATTATTTTATTTATGTATATTTTTACATAAAGAACTTTTTTACCGGAATTGATTAATAAACATTAATAGCAGTAAAAAATGTAAAATGACATCTTATTTTAATAATATTTAAAAAATATGTATTTAATATCTTAATGGTGCTCACAGAGAAAAGTATAAAATCCTTAATCAATATTGATCCTAAAAATAAATAATATTACCATAAAATATTTACAAATTACAATTGTTTATTATTTATTGCTGTCATTAATACTTGTCATCACGTTTTCGCATTAATACAATTAATGTAATTATTTGATAATGTAAATACATTAATTTAATAGAATTATTAATAAATGATAATTTTATGTCATTCAGATTTTGGATTATTATACAGGATATTACCTAAGTAAGTACACAAACTTGAAGGAAATATTCCTTGGCTTATTTTAAGAAGAAAAAGTCCTATAAACATGTGCTCTAAACTGCTTTGTTTTCTTCTTAAAATAAGTCATAGAATATCCCCTTCAAGTTTATGTACTTACTTAGGAAACACCCTGTATGTATATGATCGCAGGGAAAGGGTAATAACGTAGTCTTAAAACAAATAAAATATTGAGGAATATATGAAACCATAAAGATATACTATCTTTAAATCATACCTATATTGCTTAAAGATGTTTAACATATACTAGTTTACACGAGCGTTACTTCTGTAGTAATTAACTTACGATAATTTCTCTGCGTAAACGGGGTTTTGTAGTAAACTTATAATTCACTCTGGGTAAATGAGTAAATTACTACAGAAGTAACGCTATCACGTTACCTAACCTAACCTAAACGTAGTAAATTTCACAGTTCAGTCAAAAATATTTTGTACCACCACATCTGCGTTGCTCTCTTTTTTGCTGAACAATATCAAATATCCCACACAGCACACTGTATCCTGGGGATATCCCAAATTGTCCCAGATTTCCAAATACGCTCCCACGGATATCCCAGCAGGTTCTGCCCGGGATATTCCAATAGGATATCGTGAGATATCCTATTATAATCTCACGATATCTAAATATTCTGTCATATCCGTTGCATAAGCTATCTTACGAGATCTTCTGAAGGATATCCTTCACTCAAAAAAAAATATTCTACTGATAAGTGGGGAATTCCTCTTAGCACTTCCTCTAAGCAAAAATGTTACATGAAGAATATTTTTCATTAAGTAATACGTCTTAAGCAAACGATACTTTATGGATTATTAAAAATTTTAATGTATAGATTTATTCTCTTACACTTTCGCAATCGCTCTTTAACTTATACTTTATGATTTTGAGAAATGCTTATCACAAACGACAGTGCAAAATTTATCTTATTTTTCTCTTTATGTAAAAGTTAATGTTTTATTTTATCTAAGAATTAAATTTAACAAGAATTATTTGTAAAGTATATAAAATATTATAAAAAACACTAATTTTAAAAAAGGTGAAAGAAGAGCGCCAAGTGTTCGCGCCCGTCAAAATAGTTATTGCGCGAAGTAATGTCGTTTTAAGTCGTCGTGAGCAAACATCGAATGCAGTTTGGTCATAATTTTAAATGGGAAGAAACCAACATTATCCACAAAGAAAAAAACATAAAAAAGAGAGAGATTGCTGAGATGCTTCTGATTAAAAAACACCCGAATGCGATAAACTTAAAAAAGGACACGGAAAATTTGAATTCGATATATGAAAAAGTGATTTCGTCGTTATAATGATCGTGCGAGCAGCGGATGTTAAGGAGGTTCGATGGCTACAACAAAATGCAGAGAGTTTCATGAAATTTAATATGTTATTCTGGAATGCAAAATAGAATTATGTGAATTTTTTGGGAATTTTTCACCGTCCCGTTTTGAAAAAATCTACTCCAAAAATCTAAAAAGTACAATTTTAGGAGTAGATTTATTTCAAAACGAGACGGTGAAAAATTCCCCAAAATTCACATAATTCTATTTTGCATTCCAGAACAACATATTAAAATTTCATGAAACTGGCTGCATTTTTAACATAGGTTCTTATGGGAAATGACATATATTGCATACCTTCAGAATGAAATAGTGCAAGAAAAAATGCAAATGTTAAGGAAAAAAAAATATACACATGTAACTTAATAATTTACAAATAAATGAGCGAAAGAAAGGGAAGGTTACCGCACATTTCGTAAAAAAATTAATTATTAAAGCATAAATTGCTTGATTTTTCGTCTGCTAGGCTGCCACGGTCGTGAACGACGTGAACAGCAGCACGCACTATACACGCGGCGACCAATCAGAGCAATCCCCTTCACTCCCACTACTTCAACGCTAGTGTGCTGTTGTCAGAACCCCCGCGTCCCACTACTCCCCCCGATGAAGCCATCGAACCTCCTTAAACAATAACATGTAATATACTCGTGTCTCTGTAAAACGATAACATATAAAGTACTGGTGTCTCGGAAAAACAATTAGTACACCTTTGAACTCCGGTACGTAAGCATGTGTTGTGCGGCGCTCCACGGTATGTCGCACGTCGCTATCCTCATACGAAACGAATTTTCTACCGTTACGGACTCATGCATGTAAATCCCCCACTTCTCTTGATACATATGTGCTCATTATTTTCCGGTTATAGTGATATTTGACTATTGTTCTTCCAGCGGTTTTTATGACTATTTCGGGTAAAATCCTCGTAAATATAGATGCGTCTGTTCGTGACTAAGATTAATGCACCAGGTATCTATTTTGTTATTGTGACTATGTAATTTATCTTATCGACTATATTCATATTGTATTATTTTAATATCTAGATGCTTGAAAAGGGCCCAATCCGAAGGGCCGAAACGTTGTAACGTTTTTTGTACATACTTGCCAATTGTAGTCGAAAATAATAAACGCGTTTCGGGTTTAATTTTCATTGGCGGAACAAACAATCGATCTCTGTTAATGTCGTTTTAATCTATTTTTGCTATTCTATGAAAGTAGTGATATCCCAGGTAGCAAACATAAGTCATTTTGACGTCAAATTTTGGTCAGTCACTGACCATTCCTGACGTCACTAACTGATGGCATAATGACGTTAAAATGACGGTCTAATGTCACAGACAATTGACGTCATTTTCTGACGTCTTAATGACGGCAAAAATAGGTCCATTGTACGACATACCGGTTCCTAGAAATGTTTTTTTATGAAATTATAATGTTAAAATGTCTACTTTAAAAATGTTCTTTTTCTTTATCTAAAAAAAAAAAAAAAAAAAAGCTTCTTTAACTGTTTCGTTACATGCTCTCAAGGCGGTCACCCATCCTAGTACCGTACCGTGCCCGTGTCGCTTGACTTCGATGATCCAGTGGACAGTGACGATCTTCTCACCCTGATGCTTCCTTATTAACTGTACTTGTCTATAACGGTACATCTTTAACGTGTTCAAAAATCTTGTAATGATAATCTTCTTGATAGTTATAACACTGCATGAAATAGTTATTATAAAACTATAATCACACGCAACTACATCCACTTATACCATAAATTCGCCACTTCAATCATAAAGTTGCGAAACAAACATATTGTAGTTAATTTTGTGGTTTTTATTTTATTATTACTTTATTATACAATATTAAGAAGTAAAAATAGTTATATTACAAAAAGACCTTATTTGGACGACTTTAAGACGTCTTTAAAATGACGTCTTTAGATGGTCTAAAAAATGACGTCTTATAAACGTCTATTATTAGTCGCCGATGTCATAGACCAAAAATGACTAAAAATAGACGTCATAATGACGTTATGGAATGACGTCGGAATAATGTCATTTTTAAAGACATAGTCGCTTTTTGGTCATTTGACGTCATTTGTACAAACATGACTAGTATTTGACGTCAAAATGACATGTGCTTGCTACCTGGGATCTGAGTCGCACCAACTGAGCATGAGTTTATATCTACATATTATAAAATTGAATTCTTCTGTCATACTTAATAGAATAATAAAATATTTAATGCCGAAAAACTTATTATTGAGCATGTATATGTATATGTACAGGTAAAGTGTAAACAATTTTAAATTGTCTTCGCACATATTCACATTTTAAACCAATTCGCACTTCATTCACGCACACTTCACACATGCACATGAAACATTTGCATGCGTATTTTTTTTGCATGTAAGTTACTTGAGATGTAACTAGGTATACTTTGTGATACTTAATATTCTATACCTGAGACATATATGTTATATTGCTATGTTTACTAGTATTACATCTTACTTTTTTTTTTATTCACATAAGGTGAATTATTTACAATTAGTGGAAACTACTACTTGTAAGAAATATGTTTAAAAATATTTCGATTTTTATTAAGTGGAAAGTGGAAAATGTGAAAAGTGAAAAAATCTGGTTAAAAAAATGAAAGATAAAATTTATGTACGAAATATAAAAATTCAAGATTAGAAGGTCTTAAATGCAATCTAAGAATTATAGATTTTAAAAAATGTTGAGAACGTTTTTTTTAAATGTTGAATTGCAATGTCTTGTAGACGTTTACAAGACATTGCAATTCAGCGGACATTAGACGTTTGTGCAATGTCTTTTCAACATTCAATCTATGTTAAATCTACATTTCGCAACGTTGATACAACATTGTAAATGTTGAAATTCAATGTTTTTAGAATGTTGATTCAACGTTAGTGTGCTGTATGGGAAATTTGCGCTATCAATGTTCAATTATTTATATTCGTTAAATATATTCATAAAGTGCGACTTGTGAAAATGGACTGAAGTCATTTATAAATAAAATCATTTTTTCTGTCACATTTGCCTATACAGAGGGTGATTTTATCGAAGGTTGGTATATTAATTCGCTCATGCTATCAATCGTCAATTTATTATTCTTATGTAAAGGATCATATATAATAATATTTCGAGATATTATCATATATTTTAAAATTTGGGCGTGAGAATACCTAATATCAATAGTTGATAAGTTATCAACTGCAGATCAAACAAAAATTGATGACATAAGTTTATTTATATATTGTATGACAAATAAATTGAAAGGAGTTATATTAAAAACAATTATTACAATATAATTCATTTATTATACAATTTTATTACAATTGTTTTGGGCGTGACGCTAACAATCTCTTTGAAAAAGGAGTCTCCGATCCTAATTCAAAAGAGTAAAGCTCCATTTAATCTGTAGCACACCACAACAACAACAACAAAATTTGTTATATACTTTAAACACTTTAAAGATTTCTACAATTATATGACAAATTGTTTTACAAGTATAAGTAAATACGTTTGATTTAGCTTTTTAAAAGCAAGTGACAAATTTTGCCAAAATATCAAGCTTGTAATCGAGTTTTTGATATTTTAGCTTCCTCAATTATAAATAAATAATCTGATAAGATATAAAATCAATTTTAAATCATGTTAGTATCGAAAAACTTAGTTGCTTGACACGATTCGAATATCAAAGCAATATTTTTCACATTGCATTGTGATAAATATCGTTAAACATATTTATATTGTTAAACATGTAGGTCTACGATTTTTATTACAAGTTGGAGAAAAACTGTTTATTATATATGACCCAGACAGCGCACAATGTCCAAAATCGGGATATAAAATTTTAGACGTCTTTTAGACATCTTATGTCCCTGTTGGACTTTTGAACATGTGTGCTGTCCGAGAGTACAGAAATGAATAAATATTTATAATTAATTCCAGTAATAATAAAAATGACATCCATTATTGTAAATACTTAAGTATCTTTCCTTTTCAAAATATATTAAAAATAGTAATAAAATTAATATCTGTTACAATAAATTACATATATACGCGCGCGCGCGCGCGCACACACACACACACGCACACACACATCAGAATGAAAACCAATTTTAAATATTACTATATATACTATATCCTTGATCGATAATATGGTAATCAGATACACATTGCAAGTAAATTCCTTCAAGATAATGAAATAACCAATATTATTCCGTAAGTAAATTCTTTGTGGAAACCATGTAGAGATACAGAACATTTGCCTCGAATTTTATCTCAGACTAAAGAAAAATCAGCCATCTTAGAGACTTATTAAGGTCAGCAAAATTTCTGCTTTTTTGCTACTAAAGATATTTGCGCGCATCTATTTGCAGCCTTCTAAATGCCGCCTGGAAAATTATAGCGCCCGAAAATTACGGCCAGTTCTGGCTCTCATAGAAAATGCTGTTTCCCCTTCCTCGTTTTCCACCTACGCCACTTCCACTCACTTTCCCGTACATACATGCGCGCCCGCGGCGCACACAGACGTACCATACATACAAATGCAAACATATAGACCATGCACACATCATCCACCACTCCAGGAGCCTCACCCCTGGCAGGTTACCCCTGCCACCCCCCACAGGCTGCTGCGGTCCGCTGAATGGCCGAAAGTGGGGGAGTCCCTTTTAGCTGCCCACGCAATCAATAGCAAGGCCTGCCGTTTCTACTGAATGGACTTGGCGCGCCCGCCATACCCCTCGTCGTCCTAACCCCCTCCTCTATATTGATTACTACGCCGAGGGTGGGTCGGCGCGAGGGCATGCGGGGTGCCGCTCTATCGACCGGGCCAGCTGTATTACTGTTCATTCATAAATTTTCGGTTTTCACTCGTGATGTTGCCGCGGGCTAGCTTCACGCTGCCGAGAAAGCTCGACGTGTCGGCGGTGTCGGTGAGTCTGCAACATACATATTCTCATAAACACATTCGTTGATATCAATCGAAAAGCGTGTTTAATTAATACTTTCATAAACCTGTAAACATTGAATATCTGTCAACATTGAATTTATCCGATTAATTTCCTCGTTTTTATAAATTCAATTAGGAAAAAGACAATTAATTTCAACCAATTCTTATGACCTCTTCTTTTAAATCTTGTTCTTAGAAGAATATAAAAAAAAACAACTTGCGTTAACTTTGATTGATATTTATAAGGACAAAGTAATTATCGGTAAAGAACCAATATATCGTGCTACTGCTAATTGACCAATTAATTAAAATTTATAGGGTTATTTAACTGACTTCCTGCCTTCCTCCAATTCTATTTCTGGGTAGAAATAGAGTCGATTAAATTTCAGTAAATTTCAACTAACATTTACTTGGGAGTCTCTCTCTCTCTCTATGTATATATATATCATGAGCTCAGCAAGAATGGTTTGTAACAATGATGCAAGATCCGAGCGCGTCCATGTTCCGTCGTGGCATTTATAGGGCAGCCAGTAGTCACGTCGTCCCTGGAAGCGTATAGTAACGGACGGAGTGAATGGAATCGGAGAGCGGTTCGCGCATTCTAGACTAGGTACAAACTCGTACTCGGGGACTCATTTCGGTCTCTGGTCTCTCAGCCTATTAACTTTCCTGATCTCCCCGCAATTTCCAATTGGCGCGTCTCCTCACCCGGGAGCGAGAATCCTTACTTTTAATTCACTTTATTGTTCAATCCCCATTCACAGAATGTTACTGTACATTTTAACATGAGCTTTCGGAGAAGAGCTTCTCTCTGGATACTTTCGAGGAATCGACCGCAGGCACCTCTTTCGCGGGAAAACGGGGACGGTCTTTTATTCTAAGTCGGGGAATTACGCGGAAATGACCAGCGTGTAATCTGCTTTGCATTTACATCGCTTGCGAAAGATTTAAAACGTCTGTATTACTATAAATATACGTAAGAGAAGATACAACAAGAAATGTATAGAATATAAAAGTATAAATTGCTATTTTAATACTTTTTTCCTAAAAAAAAATATCAAAATGTTGAGTGCGCTTATATTATTCGTATGCACATTTAAATACATATAAATTGTACAGAACACACATATATAGTAACAAAATCCATAAATATTGCACGTATACTATCATGGTAAATATTTAATTAAATATCAAGTGTTATAAGAATATAATGACCGAGGTACCTGATATTTCCTCTTACGTTCGCAAATTCATCAATCTCTTCGTAATCGAGAGCTACGTCTCGCGTATACGGCGATATAAAATTACTCTCTCGATCCTTGCAACAAATTGCAGGCTTACGCGGTGTGATTCGCGAAGGATCTCACGGGATATTCCATTCGTGCGAAATTGTTTCTGCCGATATGTTGATCCTCCGTTCAGAATTATTGACACGATACTGATCCACCGGGTCGGATTTCAATGTCTAGTAAATATCATGTGACGCGAGTGGATTTAGAGGAGGGTTATAAGAGATGTTGCAGCGAGGCAAGAGAAGAGTCGAGAGATTTATGATGTCATAGAGTGAGACAAAGAGAGCGCGTAAGGGCGTGTGCCGTCGTCGCGGGAAAAGATACTCTGGGCTGAGTGGATTCCTATTTGTCAAAAGAGGAAGTCGAGGTACAAAGAAGTTAATAAACGCTAATTGCTAATATTAAATGGATTCATTCGCGCAGAGAGAAGTTGCACGGTTAAATACAATTTTTCACAGAAAGTCGTATTGTTAAAACTTTGTGCTTACTGTGACTACGTTTTTTATAATGAAGCTATTTGCAAAAGTTTCGCATATCCACGTTACGTTTACGAGAACCGATAAAATTTTCATAGCTTTATTTTATTATTATTAAGCACTTAATTTCTATACGACACTGTTTAACTATCCTTTTTATTTTTCTCTTGAAAATTTTACGGTCCTTACCTTTACGGCGATACGTTTTCGTAAAATATATTTGCAGGAAGTGACGTTGCAGTCTAAAGTGATAATGATATTATAGAAAGTATTATTAGATTTCCTAATAGTGTAATGGGGCTGCCGTGGCGCACAGATATTGGAGTGCACGTTCGTTCTCCGCAGGCTGGAACCTAATTATGCGACGTATCGCTATCACTTAAAAGGACAATCACGAGAAATTCCTCGGAAAATTATAGCTCATATTTCTCCTTGACTCGCGCGCGGAGTATCGTGGGCGTGGAATTAATAAATTCCATTTATTAAGACAATTCGCGGCATCCGAGGGGATTTTTAATTCACTTTGCGTCGCGATGACACGGATTTTCCCGCAGGCAAAAGCTACTATTACGCATAATTATTCTGCGAGTAATCAGCAGAGGTAGACGGCCGCGTTCTGATTATATTTTCAGATAAAATTAATTAAACAATACTATCAAATGTAATTAAATTATTTAAAATTTAAGAAATTACAAATATACAATACAAATGCTGTAATTGATCATTTTGATATTACATTAATTGTATGATTTAGAGTTCTAATTTATTGAAATGCAGCTGCAACGCTTCTCGTTAGAACCGCTGGGCAAGAATTTTTTATCATGTGAAAGAAGTGTAATTTTCGCTCTCGAGACTTCTCTCTGTCGAAAGTGAGGAAATAGTTCCAGCGCATTCATATAGCATCATAGTTTCACTCTCCGAAATAACGTACATCAAGTATGCCTAACATTTCTAACGTGCAAAGGTTATTGCGCATTCTTGGAAATGCATAGCGGGCGGTCATTGAGGTAATCTGCATCCCAGCATCCCTTGTCATTAGGGACACCGTCGGCGATCGTTTGCAGTACAAGTACGAATAGCTTATCACGTTCAATGAATATCCTCCTCTAATGTCCTTGTATGTAAATTATAGCAATCAAAGCGCGATAGTAGCTCTTAGAGTCGTTCCACTTTTGAGAAACTTTTCGTGACTAATTTAACTTGTCTCACTTAAATCAGTTAAAAGCGAAACATGTAGAGAAGATTGTACGCAAATGAGCGATATTAAATGTTAATAAATAACATAATAGAAAATCGCAAAGATAATCGCGGTATAAAATAGAAAAATTCAAGGAAAACTGTGTGTGAGAGCCTAAAAGAAAATAGATAAATTAAATAAATTAGAAAGAAGATGCCATTTTCAGTCGGGCTGAATTAGTCTAATAACTTGGTAGTCTAATAATAATATTTCTGTGTGAATTTTATATACTTTTTCTAACTTAATAAACTGCGCGCCGATTATTTGTTGGTTTTAAGACACAGCTTTTTGTTGAAAGAATAAATCCACATACTTAACTCGATAATTGATTTAACTTTTGATGTTAATAAGCATCCTTATTAAGTCCCCAGGTAGTACATATTAGTTTCATATATACGTTTTTTGAACGTATACATAGTTCCATAACCGTAAAGAACAATTAAGAAACGTTTGAACAAAAATGTTTTTAAAACCATGATTTAAGAAACGTATTTTTTACGTTTCTACAGTTAACAAAAATACCTATTTGTTAAATTTTTCCTTTCAAAATTATAATTTGCTTTATCTATATGTATAATAGCTTTAATAAGCCTTTTTTAAAACATTTAAATTTATATTGCACTAATTACACAGCCCCACAAAAAAAAATTTTTTTCTGTCCGGCGGACCGGACTAGTCAATTCTTACGTATTTTGGGTCGCTGAATCCGAATCCGAGGTCAGAATTCAAAAGTTGGTTCGTGTTTTTTTTCTAATCTCAAAAAACATACTTTTTTAGTACATTTGAGCCGTAATGAAAAAGCGCGAGCTAGTTTCGAAATTCTGACCGTGGATTCGGATTCAAAAGCTTGAATTACATAACAACCCACACAGCACACTTTATCTAAGGGACGTCCTACAGACATCATTTTGGGATATCGCAATAACCGCAGGACATCCCAAAATGATCTCAGATATCCGGTGGATATCCATTGGATGCACAAGTGTCCGGCTATTTAGTATCTTGCAGACATCTTAGATGACGTCCACAGGATATCTGAGGCAGATCGAAAAATATCGCAAGATATTAATTAACTCCCAAAAAAATATTCTATCGTTTAGTGGCACCCGCTTGATTTTAAAGGATTTTCCTCTGAAATACGGTCTCAAGAAAATATTTTAAAATCTAGAGGAATATCCTCTAACCATGAGACACTAGACTTAAGATTGCAGTCCTCTTAATGCTAGAGGACTGACACTGATTTCCGATATTCACCTGACATAAAAAAAAATTATTTATTTCGAAATTTTATTACTATTTTTTAAGTAAATTTGTTTCTTAAAATGCAGTCTATGATTATAAATATTTTCTGGTATCTGAAAAAACACTTACCTTGGTGGGATTCGAACTCGGGACCTCTGGATCGTGAGCCAACTGCCTTACGTGGTAGACTACTTCTTAATTTAATGTGAGCGTTATATATAGTCTACATATGTCATAACCAGCGCAAATATATAATTTTTCAAAAATCATCTTAAGAAACAAATTTAGTTTAAAAAGAGTAATAAAATTTTAAATTAGATATACTATATGATATAATATTTCTTAATATCGAGTGAATGTCAGAAACCAGTGCCGGCTTATTATGAAATTTTGTGTTCGTAAATATATTTATGAAAAAAGTATATTTATAAAGTTAAAACATTTTTATCAAATTCTTACAAGGGCTTCATTAGACAAAAATAAGGAAACCTTTCTTATGGAATCCCTACCCACACAGCACACGATGTCCATTGGACGTCTAAGGACGTCCATTGGACGTCCTGGTCGTCCAGTCGACGTCTATGGACGTCCAATGGACATCGTGTACTGTGTGAGTAATAAATAATGATCGGGACCTTATCCGGTTAGCCCTAATAAAGAAGTATTTATGAAGTTAAAACATCCTTATCAAATCCTTACAAAGGCCTCACTAGAGAAAAATAAGGAAACCTTTCTTATGGAATCCCCAGTAAATAATGATCGGGACCTCATCATGTTAAAATAAGGAAATCTTTCTTATGGCATCCCTAATAAGTATGATCGGGGCCTTATGTTATGTAAGGCCATCCCTAACAAATTTCTACACGGGAATATCTTGCATATCCTCTAATTTTAAGAGGCTATTTGGATTATTATAGTAGAATTTGCTATAGAGAAATTTACTCTTGATTATAGCTTACGCATCCACTCTTTTATAAAGTAATACGTATTACTTAAAGAAAAATATTCTTCATGTAACATTTTTGCTTAGAGGAAGTGCTAAGAGGAATTCCCCACTTATCAGTAGAATATTTTTTTTTTTGAGTGAAGGATATCCTTCAGAAGATCTCGTAAGATAGCTTATGCAAAGCCAACGGATATGACAGAATATTTAGATATCGTGAGATTATAATAGGATATCTCACGATATCTTATTAGAATATCTCGGGCAGAACCTGCTGGGATATCCGTGGGATCGTATTTGGAAATCTGGGACAATTTGGGATATCCCCAGGATACAGTGTGCTGTGTGGGAATTGACTAGATTTTTTAATAAAAAATGGCAGATCCAATATGGCGGACCCAATATGGCGGATGTTTTTCCAAATTGATCCGATTCGCTTGAAACTTGGTACTCGGGGGTTTTTGTGGTCGCTGAATACGAATCTGACGTCAGATTCGTATTCAGCGACCCCAAAAACCCTCGAGTAACAAATTTTAGGTGAATCTGGTCAATTTTCAAAAACTCACCGAGTATACTGGATCTGCCATTTTGAATTTTGGAAAACTGACATCAGATTCGTACTCAGCGACCACAAAAACCCCCGAGTACCAAGTTTCAAGCGAATCGGATCAATTTGAAAAAACATCCGCCATATTGGGTCCGCCATATTGGATCTGCCATTTTTTATTAAAAAATCTAGTCAATTGTTATGTAATTCAAGCTTTTGAATCTGAATCCACGGTCAGAATTTCGAAACTAGCTCGCGCTTTTTCATTACGGCTCAAAATGTACTAAAAAAGTATGTTTTTTGAGGTTAGAAAAAAAACCAACTTTTGAATTCTGACCTCGGATTCGGATTCAGCGACCCAAAATACGTAAGAATTGACTAGTCCGGTCCGCCGGACAGAAAAAATTTTTTTTTGTGGGGCTGTGTTATTATTGCACAAAATAAATTATTTTATCCATGCACATATATCCACTTATTTACTTAAATTAATTTTGTCCTATCGGTCTTAATCTATTTGTCATCGGACAAATCTGAGCTTAGAGAACTTCCAACAGTTGCAAAATAAACGTTCTGCTGAACGTGGCCATTGAAAGAACATTTATACGTGTGTTCCGTTTTGAAGAACTTCCTGAACTGATTCACATCAGTAATGCAATTAAGTTAGAGTGAGACAAGTATATTTTGTTTCACTTTAACTTATTGCACGAATGTGCACCAGTTCAGGAATTTCTTCGAAAAAGAATAGACGTCATAGAATGGTATATGCATAAAGCTTCTAGAACATTCTCACGCATGTCTCAAAGACATCAAAAACACGTTCAAAAGACGTGAAAAATAGGAATTTTAAATATCTTTATCTAAAATGTCTTTATCATTAAAACAAAACGTTTCTATAATAGTTTTTTAAACGTTATTTTATCGGAAAAGAAACGTTCCGAACATTTTTCGAATGGACATTTTTACTCGTGAGAAACGTTTCTAGAAATCGGTTATAAAACGTTTCGGAAAAACGCTTATAAAACATTTCTGAGACGTGTATGTGCTACCTGGGTCACTGTAAAGAATTTATTGCGAAAAATATCACCACAGCCAGGATTCGAACCTGGACCTCTCTACAATCGTTATACGCGGGCGATGAAATAATTAAGTGATTAAAATCAATTACAAGTGAAACGCATCGGGGCATCTATGTACGCTTCAAATATATTATAATAAATTCCACAGTCATTTTTTCCTTCTATTTGTGACACGGTCTTGTGAAAGCGCTGCACTTTTATTTTCGCTCTGCGAAATTTTACCGTCGAAAGCGCTTCTATATTTTGATAAATGTCCGCAGAATGGGAAACCGTACAGCGAACTGTGCAACTGCACAGCTTCGAGATTTCTTCATTCAATAAAGCGTCGCCTGCTCAGTTACGTGCTTTTAATTTACATCCAGAAATGCTATACTTTATTATTAATATCTTCGTTATTATTAATATCTTCGTTTCAACAGAAACATAAGACATCAAAGCCGATGTTCTCGTAAATTACACAGAGATGTATATTTTAACAGAAATATCAAATTTTACGTTACGTAGAATATATTAGCCAAGCGAAATTTCATTATGAAATACCTCGTGATATATTATGGAATATCGGAGGATTAAACAAGTGATTATTGTCGATTTATTATTGCAATGCGATTTGTACGTACGACTTATTATTTTATAAATCCGATTTACTTTTTATTAAACGTAATTTATTTTTCGGTTTACATTTCCTTTCGCCATTCTTCTGCAAGCGGAAATAACATTCATCATTAATTGCATATACATACGAAATTTTATGCGACACGTAAATTGACACAATTTACAAATTGCGTGTGCGTTATTTGGTGAAAAATAATCACAAATATTTATCCCGTCGGTTAAATCTCGTTGCGCTCGATGCAGCCGATTCGCTCGAGATGTAGGACACACGCATACTGACACACACACATTATAAGTATGAATGATGACCAATATACGGGCGACGCCTCGATTTCGCATTGCGTGTCATTGAATTTAATATACGAATTTACGACGCGCTTGGTTACGATTTACTTACTCGTTACTTGATGCAAGAAGCTTACTATATTATATTAGGGTGGACGACAATTATTAAATTAATTATTCGTTGGTGCCCCCATTCACTACTCATCTGCCTCGCTTGGCCTCATAATCGCCTTAGCGTGAAAGACAACGAAAAGTATTAAATTAGAGAACTTGAAGCTGGAACCCTAAATAAAACTTAATTTCTAAATATCTTTTACCCCCATGTTGAACATAAATTCACAACACGTTCCCACGAGACCTAAATAAGTAACTAGAAATTAAAATAATAAATTTGAAATGTGAATGTAAAAGCATTCCCGATTCGTTATTGTGTAAAGTACGCAATAATATTATTATAACAAAACAAGATGTTGTAGAACGCGAATCTTGAAATTTTGATTGAGAAAATAAAGAATATCCAATATGCACTCGAAACAAAAAGAGGAAAGAAATATCTTTTCGTAAATCTGCGTCTTCTAGTCACGCAGTCTGTTCCATAAAAAGTATTTAAAAAATTGAAAAGTATTAACCCGTTTGCCACGCAGAAAAAAATTAGTCTTTAATCAAGACAAATATATATTCAAATCAACACAAACATTGTTTCATACATATAAGCAAGAATATATAATTTTCTTAAAAGAATGTTATATTCTTGTATTTCAAGAATATTATAATTTAATTCGAATTTTTATTTTGATGCTAATAATGTCTTCTTCTTCCGATTTCTTCTTCTTCATTGTAACATAATAAAATTGAGTCAACATTATTTGTGTTTACACAGAGAATATTGAATTTTAAAATTAGATTAAACTGTCTTTATCGTTATAATATGAATATTTTTAGTTTGAAAGTACTGTTATTCTCGATCCAATATTTTTTGCTTTCCATTAATAAAAATTATTTTTAAATAATAAAAATATATTTTTCCTTATTAAACTAGATACATATAATACTTTAATGCAAGTAATTTATCTTTGTTTAACGCTAAAATCTCATTTTAAGATTTACATGTCAAAAATAAAGATATTCTCTAAATAAGAATGAAGAAGATTAATATCCTTGAAAGAGATTGTGGACAACTTTTAGGAAAACATCCATTTTGGAACAACTATGCGTTCCAAATTTTCTAAACTTTCGTACGATTGGACACGTTACGCCTTCGCGCAAATTCCGCTAAGCGTATCCATGTACCTCCCTCGTATACCTGAGGACAGAATTAATACCTAGTGAAGATGAAACATATATATAGTGCGCGCGAGAACTTTACTAAAACTATGCGCTCGATGTTTGTCGAAAATGCGCGTACCACGAGTACCTGAGTGAAGGACCATACTTGTCCCGATATCGTCGTCGTTTCCACCCTTGTCTACCTCCCACGCTCCTCTACATTCTGTCTGTCGATTTCCTCTCTCCGTCTCTCTTACTCTCTCTGCTTACCCCTCCGACTGTGTTTCTAGTATATACAGTGTCCTAAAAATTGACCGCGATGGCGTATAGCTTCTTTACATAATAAACCTCATCCTACCCTTATTACACTTCCACACATCAGCTAAAAACACGATTGACATTAAAGAATCCTGCTTAAGAGCAAAGAGAGACAAAGTAACAAATATGCGTATCTAAATGAGAACTGCGTGCTGTCACAAATATATGGATTTAATTTACAAAATTATCTTTTATATAAAATAAAAAATATTTTAAATTACTTTTAAGTAAAAATTATAATAAAAGCCATAAAAAATTAAAGTAAAAAAATTAAAGCGCAAATAAAAATTTACTATTGGATATTGGATATTGCCTTGTGGGAACATTTTATATTAAAAAGATATCAAGAAAAGTAATATAATCGTAAAAAAGCAATATATTGACATTAACTTTATGTGCAATATAGATTTGTACAATGCAGTCAACGGAGAAACTATTTTCCGAAATATTTTCCAACGTCACCCAATTAATGTTAAAAGATTTGCATGTAAAAAATTATTTACACCCTTTTATTCATATATATATATATATATATATATATATAGATATATATAGAGAGAGAGAGAGAGAGAGAGAGAGAGAGAGAGAGAGAATATTTCATCGATTATAAAGTTTTAGTTTGTATCACGATCAATCTCGACTGTAATTTAACTTAATACCGAGATTCTGCATATTGATGCGTCGAAGCTATACAACTTTCTCAAACTCAAATCTTCATCTGCATTTCTCGTCTCCGAAGCAATTATTGAGGATCGAAGAGATCTTGAACGGATCCTTCAAAGTTGTCAAACATCTCATCTCATCCCATTTTTTAACGGACTAACTGAATAATTAATGAATAGAATTTTACGCGCGGAGGTTAATTTCAGTACTGAGATATATAACAGCCTTATGAAAAGTGTTCGTAATAAAAAACTTGATAAAAAAAAGAATGTCTAAAATATATATTGTACCAAACTCATCTTCTTATTAATATAGCAAAAAAAGCCTCTTCTCGATAGCTTCTATACATAGACGCACGTTATAACGATAATTCTTTCACCGTATTACGTAATTTACGTGATAGTAAAGAAGGTAAAATTTCTTTCCCACTTTATCGCCTGCGGCGACACTTGCCGTATTACGTCCTCCTAAAAGGGTCGTTGACGAGAAAAAGGAATCAGCGGCCAAATGATTAATTTTAATTTCCTATTAACCGCCGCCTACATTTAATTTGATCATCCGGGATCTGTAACTTCCCCGATCCGATTCATCGGACTATTTCGAGGAGGACTTCCCAGGGTGGCACAATGTGCGTCACTGCGGCGTGACATCCATTGTTGACACGGCACACATACGTTGTCCGGCCATAATGGCGTCAGGTGCGAAGCACAAAGCTCTATTTTACGAGAGAGAGAGAGAGAGAGAGAGAGAGAGAGAGAGAGAGAGAAAGATTCGTATTTCGATGCGAGCACCCGTGAGAGAAATTGTCGATGCGAGAAACTTTTCTGATTCATTTGCCGCCCGGACGTATTAATTACTCGTACGATCGACATTGCGCCGATGCCCTTTCCTTTCGCGATAAAAAGTGGCTAAAACTATTTGGCTTAATGTGCAAAATAAATCAACGCTTATTTTTTTTTTACTAGATAAGGACTGCGTTTTACCAGATAAGATGTGATAATTTAAATCATTATAATTTACATTTTAGCGTATCGATAGCATCTATCGAATGGCGTTCACGACAAGACATTAGACGAAGTACATTTTATACCAAATTGCATTACTCCTTACAGCAGCCAACGATAATCTTATATAAAAGCCGTTTTTAATGGTAAAAGTATTTACTTTAAAGTCCTTTTGTAATAAAAGAAAAGTTTTAACTAACAACTGCACGCTTGTTTGCACTTAATGAAATCTGTTAATATTACGCTTTGCACATTTGTTTTAAAACAGCATAATACCATAACTCATTCTAAATAATTTTTCTCCGCTTTATTATTCCGCTTTATTATTTCTCCGCCATATGAAATAACTCCAGCACCAATCGCGCTGTTTCATATTAATTTCATTTACGGATTCTTATCGTACACTAATGTTAGATCGTTATTACTGCGATAGATAATATCTTAAATATTTTTTAAACCTGTCTTCGGCACGATAAACGTCTGCGTGTGAAATAATTGCTGTGATATAATCACGCGATTCACATCGCTCTAATTTTCTTGCTGACAGCGTACACTTCCAATTCAATATTAATAGATCCGGCATTGTCACACATATCTCGTTTCATTTCTCGTAATAACTAACGTCGTAACAATTCGTGCTGTGCTATATTAAACGCGTAGGCGTTATATACCCCGAAGATCATAATCGCGCTCTTCAAATATTGGAGTTGGCACCAGAAAAAGAATTTTTGAAAAATTTGACAAGCTTTTTCCAATTACGATTTACCTCTTTGTTATTCGATGCAGTTAAAATTAATTATTTATGTTTATTGTTATCAGTTATTACAACTAACGTGTCTATTTTTTTTATTTATTGAAAAAGTATGTCTTGATATTTGTTGCTTAAATGAATTATATGCTCGCCTTTATAATGTTAAATAAATAAAATATCACAAATATTTGAAGTAAATAATAATATCAAATAATACATAGTTAATTAATCGATAAAAATCTTTGTTCGTCGAAAGACTAATCGTGCGTTGCTGCGAAGTTGCATCCCTGGCTACCCGGACTTTTTTCGGGGGCAGGACATAGCCTAGTTGCAGTCAATATAGCTTAAAGAAGCTAAGTTTCAGCTCGCCTGCGCAACAAGTATCCGGGAGTCAAAATCGTTATAGCTCGCTCGCCGTGGCTTTTCGCCCCCGAGTATCTTCTCTTCGTGGCGTTTTACCCTTTAATCCCAGAACCACAACCGTGAATGAATTTCGCAGCTTTCGCGAAGAGCTAACCTCCCGATATGGCGATTACGCAATAAATAATAAGTCCTCGACTCCCCCGTTATTCCCCGTACTCGATTCAACGCGCGAATAACCCGCGAATCGAATATTTTGCATATTCTCCGCGCGCGAAGAATGACTATCTTCCTTTCCGAAGGCAAATAAATCTAACACGCTCGGTTTGCGTGGTCGTAAGATTAAACAGCCGTCGATTCAATCGCCTCTTTTATTACTTTTCGCCCGTCCTTTCAGTCACGGTAAAGATTAGGGTGGAAATCCCTCTTCGAAGGGACAGCTAAAATGGGAAAAGTTCGCCGTACACTTTGCCGCCACGAGCTTCCGCCGCTGTCTGTTCGCCTCATTGGCGTTTTTCGCTCCAAAGTTTGCAAGCTCGGAAACTCGCTCCCCTTCGGCACTTAGCCGCCGGCAAGTTCATTAATATAATTAAGGAGCCGCGAGGATGAAACGAACATAAGTGCAGGTTCTGATGTAACTCCGTGTTTCAATAGAACTTAAATTATCTCGTAGATTGTGCCGAAAAGATTTATCGATAAGTGAATATATCTTTCGTTGCTTCTCGCGTGTGCTTCAACTTTATTGCCGCCTTTGCGTGAGCAATCCTCGGTTTAACAATCGAATAAATAAGTAAAATTATTTCCAAATCTACGCGATTAAATTTTTCAAAAATAATCCTAGTAGCACAACTTTATTGCAGCAATATTGGCTAACAATATATATCCAATTTTTATGTTGGGTAGCGGCTAATCTTTCATGTTGGTACTATATTGTAAAGTAAACGTTCTCTCTTTTTGAGCTAATATTGGCAGTGCACTTGCATTTTGTTAACCAATATTAGCTGTACATTGGGAAATATTGGCCAAGACAATCCCAATACAACCAATATTCAGCCAACATGTTGCAAAGATATTGTGCTACTAGAGAAGTTTTATATAACTTTATCTATATTATGCGCGTGTCGCATATTTAATTAGTATTGTGAAATATTGCCGATAAATATATTTAATCCACGTTGCCACAACATTAATCAACGCTCAACGCGCGGACAAATGGAACGTCGGAGAAACTCGGTCTTCTAAAACGGAAAAGTGGATAACGGGGCGGATAATTCTCCGGACGTCGTACGGACTGATTTTTTCCCGATGTTTTCGACGGCGCAATTTACTTAGGTCAACAAGAAGCTATTACCTCTCGCATGGCGGCTCTATGAGCCCATTGGCCTCTGCGCGCGGCCAGAGTTCCTTTCGCAATTTCTCCCTCTGACCGACCCACAGGATACGTGGGCGAAAAAATATTAAGTTCCCTCTATGTAGCCGCGCGAAGGCTAGCCTTTGACATTTCATATGATGCAGTGCTTACCCAGACCTCGAGGAACTGGCGTAATGGGCGTCGCGTTTATTTCCGGAGCGTTTACGTGCGCTGCAATATTTTGCTCTCGCGGATCCGACTGATTTTCCGACGAGGCATCGGATAAAATGTATTTCACGGAAAATCATCTCTCGCATCGCGCGCGTTTTCTAAAAACGTAAGACGGTGGACGGAGGAAAAGGGTCTTCCGATTTTCCAGCGAGGTGAGTATTCTGTCAAGACGACACGGTACAAAAGAGGCTTTCAGGTATTCCGGAATAGTTAGATCTCTCTTCTCCCTTTTCACTCGTCTACTTCTCGACGAGCTACGTTGCCTCATCAATATCGAAAAAAAAATATCTCATTAACATCATTTTCGTTCACTTTTAGATACTTCCTCGTGACCTACTTGCGTGCAATTAAGAGATTAAACTTTTCCTTTACACTCGCTTTTTCCAAAAAATTCATAACCAGGAGGATATATCGATCAGTCCGGCTTTGAGAATCCAGGTGATTTAACGCACGCTGCACACGCACATGCGGTTCTAATTGCCTTATTATCTAAAGCCACACGTGGCGTATCCTAATCCCACGTTATTTCCCAGAAATAACGAGCGGATTTAACGCATCGACCATCAATTACTCGACGTTTCGCCGCCCGCAAAATTCGCGGGTTCCCCAACCGACAACTACGTCACTGACGAGAGAGGGGTGCAGTTTCCCGGACGTACGTTCGTCCATAGGATGGTTTTTAGGGGAAAATTCAGCAACGGGGAGGCGCGAGGGAGAGGGGGGTGACAGACCGAGAGGAATCCTGCGCGAAGGTGGAGTCCCAGAATCTCCCAAAAAAGAAACGGAAGAAAGCGTGACAGAGAACGGGCGAGTGAGATAGAAACGAGATCGTCGAGGGGTGACGTAGGGAAAGGTGTGAGAGCGGAAAAGGAGAAGGAAAAGGAGAAGAAGGAGGAAGTGGAGGAGGAGGAGCGAGCGAGAGAGCGAGCGAGAGAGAGAGAGAGAGAGAGAGAGAGAGAGAGAGAGAGGAAAGGAGGCGAATGAAAGCATGAACGGGGCGTGAGAGAGAGCGAGGTTCCAAGAGCATCCTCGTTTAGCGCAAGGAACAGGGACCCCGGCGGCGTGGTGGCAGGATCGACGGGGGTGGCGGAGAGAGAGAAGGCGGCCGCGGGGGTGGGTTTCGTACGGCCAAGGCAGTGGAGCCGCGGACAGTCGCCTCGACGCTACCATCTCTCTCAGTTGCTCCACGGTTTCCGGACTCGGCGGACTGGCCAGGCAGGTTAGTGAATCCAATTCTCGTTCATTCACCACCAGCCAGCGCGTCGTCGTCCCTCCGTCGCACCCGTCGTCCCTTCCGATCTCTATTTCCGCGCACACCCACTCTTTCTCTCTCACTCTTCGATTCGCCGTTACACTCGCGTTTCACGTGTCGTTCTACCGGCGACCGCGACCGTTTTTCCCCAGGTTTTTAATAGGTTTTCCAGGATAATAGAAAAGACACGAGACTACGTGCTGCGGGATTAGTTCTATAGGGATAGTTCACGAGACGAGCTGGAGGGCGAGGCATCGCGAAGCCTCCGAATGTCACAACTGACGTGCGTCTCGCGCCGCGCTCCTCGCTGATTAATGAGAATTAGGCGTTCGCGCTCTCTCGGTGACGCACAACCTGTTATGCCACCGTTGCACCAGAAGAGGCTGCGACGCCGACGTACGGGGAAGGACGTCGGGATTCTGCCGACGAGGAGGAATTGTTCTAATGAGACTGTCGGAATTAGAGCGGGAGAATTAGAATGAAGGCGTAGTCTCCGCGAGACGCGAAATGTCATGCGGGAGAATGAGTAACAAATGACGGATATAACTTTTCGATAGACGAGTTCATCGATCGGGCCGATGGTATAAGGTGATTTTTTTTTAAGGAAATTAAAATTCTCTAACGTATAGAATTACTGGAATAAGGTCTAATCTATAATTACCTCGCGATTATGAAGATAATAATGTCGGAAAACTTTTCAAACGGATGCTTTGAGAGATTATCTTTTTTATTATTATTTGAATTAATCGAATAAAGTTGTCACATATGTTATAAAATTGAAAACATGTTGTAAACGACAGATTCTACGAGAAGCAGAGAATGCGAATTAAATCAGGAAAGAGAAAGAGAGAGATTACAAAATTGACAAATGAAAATGTAGAAGCACCGAGAGAGAACTTGTCGCAAATATATTGCGTGCAGTGACGACGAGCCGTCCTAGATTTGCTAGGGTTCAAGATTCGTTTTCCCACTCAGATAATACCAAGCGTAACCTTGAACAAGAATAGAATATTTTATGATTAACACACCGCAGGAGTTACTACATCCACATATGAATGGTCATAAAACCCTTATTGCCCCATTTGGGTCGGTCGAAAGTAGGTCAGGTTCCGAAATTGGAAGCCGTCGATCGGCGAAAAATGTCGGGGCGATTTTTAACATATGGCATCCCACGCAGAGGCGATGAAATTCCGGTAGGCTATTGCGCGTTCCCAGACAATACGCACGTCCCAAATCGGGACATATGACGTCTGTAAGACATCTTAATGACATCTTTAAGATGTCATATGTCCCGATTTGAGACATTATATTCACTGGATTGTTCGCACGCGCCACATCGCTGTTCTTACACGTCGTGAAAAAAAATATTACACATCCTCGCTTTATTCGCCATCCTGCGGGAAAAGAAGTCCTGCAAGAAAACGCGGCTGCGCGAATCGCGTTGGACCCGATTAGGCTCCATCACGCGCGAAACATCGATGGGTTTTGCATTCTAATTACGTGCCTCGGCTGTCGGCCATTAATCACGGCTTAACTTTGCTAAACTGCGTTGATACACGGCGCCGTAATGAATAAACACGAGGCACAAACGCGATAATATCCTCGCGTTAGTCTAATGTGAGCTGACAACATTTGCAAAATGTCAGCCGCGCACGAATGACGCATTTTGCGTAACTCTACTCTAGCGAGCTATCTGATTGCGTTTCGATTAATCGTGTACGAAATTGTACAAATATTAATAGACAGCAAGGTAGCGAGAGGTAATTGGAATGCGATCGTAATTTAGTAGAAATTAATTTAGCGGAAACTATCACGGTGATGCATTATAATTGCTTTTGCAGTCAATATTGAGGATTTTACTGCTACAATCTTTTTATATTTTATATAGTCGATAAGTTCCTTATTATTTCATTACGCGTCTTTATAGTGCTTGTGTGCGCGTATGGGAAAATAAACTAATTAAACTAATTATAGTACGTGCAAAAAAACCCATAAAATAAAAGCTTTTAATAATGAGAAAAATGACATTTTGCATATATCCGAATTAAGCCGTTTTAGTGAAAGAATTATAAATATTCTGCAAACTGCGTCGTGCAACGCTGCATATTTGCAAGCAACAAATAATTCGGGGTTGGATGTACCTGTCGGATTCGAATCTCACTTGTTGCAACCCTTCCATTTCGACGCACTCGCGTGAAAAGGGCTTTCGAGTAAGATCGCGTCATTTTTCGTCCTTCTAGCAAATCGGCTTAGCGCTTTTTCGTTATTTCCCTGTCGAGGCTCGAATGATTTATGAACCTTGCCAGAAACGTAATTCCCACGGAACCATGATCGAACATGACGCGTTTTCACAGATAAAGGAGGAGATCGTTACGATGATTTGCGTAACGGAGATTTCTCGACTCTTAAATAATTGGATCATTCGCGCTATTTTTATCATCTCGTAACGCCTCGTCAATAATAGGAACCGTAGAATGGTTTTTATTCGAATCTTATTTCTCAAACGTGAATAAATCTATATTATTCAAAAGTCACAATCGCCGATTCGGTAAAAGGTACCCGAGCAAAAAAAATAGATTATTTTAACTATAACTTTATATTTTAACTATATTTAACTATAGCTTTATATTTTATCTATAACTATAACAACATCTGCCCACGATTTATCATTATCAATATTATGTAATAAAAATGCAAAAAATGTTGCATTATTAGTTTGTTATAAAGTAATAAAAGTAAAAGATTTATTATGCAGTAATTATAACTTGTACATATATTAAAATTATATGATGTACATAAATACAGAAAGCATATATATATATATAAACTATGAATAAATAAGTTAATTGAGAATATTATTTCACGAGAAAAAAATGTTCTGACTAATTAAAACTTCTATATACCAACGACATATTGATTTAAAAGTCTACCAACGTGCAATAATACTAAAAAAACACAAGAGAAACGATAAAATTTTTTTCATTGCAAACGCAAAAAAAACGACAGAGTCAATAAATCAATTACGGTAACTTGAAATCAAAGGCAAATTGGAAAAGTTATTTCAAAGATAATTTTCAATCAGAAAACAATTTACATTTAATTTGCAATAGATATGCTTCCAATATCAAACAATTAAATCATCCACGCAATATCTGATTATCCAAAATAAGAGATAGTTTTATCTAAAACCTGTTGCATTTAAATAATTCGGTAAATAGAATAAGCTGCCATTTTTAAAGTCTAATAAAATAAACAACTTTTCACCATATATTGTACTGGTTTTTATTTATCTGGCTTTTGCAAGCTTATTGCAAGCATTGATAAAACGCACATATATATTATTTGTATATTTAGCATTTCTATTTGTTTGGAATATTAATTTGGTGAGTCGTTATCGCAACAATTTCAAATTTTTTGAATGAAAACGCGGATAAAAACTGATGCGCGAAGATGAAAAAACAAACGAGGGGACAAAATCGAGAGGTGTGCGATTGTGCTGGCGCGCGAGGGCGCGTAAAGATTTACGATCGAATCGTATATTCGCGGCATTTACCGTTATCTCTTTTATATTGACGCGCTGTTTAGCACATTTATCATCCAGAACCGTCACGTCGGGTTGTAGGAATCCTTTTATTGCATACGATGACGTACTGATACGGTAAAAAGGCCGCGCTAAGATAAAATCGGGTGTCATAAATTGTTGGACCCTCTCTGTTTTATATAAGATCCGTTTTTTAATTTTTTCGAATTTTGAATTTTCGTCTGATCGGATAAGAGATTTTATTCCCCTCAAGTTTATCATCGTTTGCGTTCACACGAGGGAGAAAGAGAAAGCCAATAATATTTTCATTGTTAGTAGTTTTAAAACTGTTAAATACTTATAGTAATAGTATATTTAAATATATATAATTTAATAATATATTTAATATTTAATATATAGATATGGACTAGTAACTTAATATAATAGTACATTTAAGAATAATTTAATAGTATATTTAAAGTATAGTAGGTATTTATAGTATTTTTAAAATTGTTAAACACTATAAAAAACACAAAAGGAGAAAACACAAAGGAGATAGATTTTTATATAAATGTTTTACTAATGGTAATATTTCAGTGAGAATATAATGGTTGAATAAACATAACTTATTATAAAAATTGAATGTAACATTTAAGGTATAAATGCTGATTATAATGTTCATTAAATATTCCTTTTTTTTACTACAGACAATATATTGTGTTGTATACTTTTTTAAGAGATTAAAAGAAATAACTTCACTGTTTCTTTATACAGCAATCGATCGCACACAAGAAACGACAATCATAAATCTTTGTGCATAAAATGTCAAAGTACGCAGGTGTTGCGTCAAGCGCGCATTTTTATTTCTTCACTCGTTATAATCCAGGAAATATCACTAATTTAATGAAAATCTGTAACATTCATTCCACAAACGTTGCTCGTAGTTACTAATTTTTCATTTAACTGCTTTTTTAATCAACGATTCTTTACGAATAAAAGTAGAGGAATATATCTAAATAGAGAAATATGGAGGGAAATAGAGAAATCTGTTGATCTGTCTCTCCTGTAAACGTAGCTTTATATAACACGTCAGAGCGAATTTATCTTGCCTTCATCCCTAGATGTCCCCGGCAATAATTTGAAAATTCCAAATCTCCCCTTAAACACGAGGGATTTGACAACAGACTGAAATTTTCTCGATTCTTTCTTCCGGTTCTAAATGTGTTTATTTTATTTCGAACAGTTTGATCGGTATTAAAACTTAAATTAAAATTGAACATTGTTATACGATCAAATACGGGTAGAGTAAAAAATAAGTTGCTTTGGAAAATTAAATTACCAGTTTTTTGCTACGCAAACCAATAAATTTTTTAATCCACTATTTTTTTGTATTTAGTGGATGATACCTATTGGATATTACGGACAAATAGGAAATTTGTTTATCTCTCAAAGTTGTAAGCTAGTTTTTGGGCTACATAAATTTCTATCCGGTAAAATAATTAAATAAAAGATGATCTGCTCACCGCAAATCAAGCGAGTGCTGTACGACCGCGAAGGCTATGCGTGTCACATACACCAAATGGCGAGTGTCATTGTAACAATGAAAGGAGAACAAGATAGATTGCCTTTAACACACGGTAGGGGAACAAATACGGCGAGTCTGTCGCGCGTGGCTTACGAAGTACTACTTGACTTTAGGCTCGCGTAGACCGCAGCCTGGAAATAGCTACCTTTGAATTGTCACCGGGAAATAATTTGCCTTATACAACTTCAGCATATGTACCGTCGGGAGTTCCCGAGAAAGAGAGAGAGAGAGAGAGAGAGAGAGAGAGAGAGAGAGAACTCTCTAAGGCTAACAAATTACCGGTTGAATGGCAAATACCTTTTGCGAATGCGGCTGCAAATTAGTGCATCGCCGTGGTGGCGATTAATCTTCAATGGTAACAAATGGATAAATGCGCAACGGATGAATGCATGAGATTCGAACGACATAATAATTTTATTCCCGTGCAACTCATTATTTCTGCTAACATTACCAATAATGAATCGAATTAACTCAATTGTAAAATAAAATGTAATTCATCTCTAGTTAAAAATTAATTTATAACAGCTTCTACGCGTCGCATTCCCAAGCAACTGTAAATTAGCGTGCTAATATACGATGTGACTAAATCGATAAATGTAACAATAAGCGTAAGAAATTATGAAAAGCACGTGCGGCGTGCGAGCTTTTCATTCGCGTGTTAATTTTCCATTGATGCACGTATTCTGTTTTACACGCTTGTGAATCGTTGAATAATTCATTTAGACCGTTTCTCCGCGTTTGATTAAGCACACGCGGTGATAGGAGATGCATTTTCCCGGCCTTGTACGACAGCATTGACATGACAATGTATCTGAGATATTTGTTGCGGTTTCTTATTGTTTCCACGTATATGTCGTGTATATATATATATATATATATATATATATATATATATATATATATTCCATCGCTTCTTGATTAAATACGTTGCAAATAAATAGCGAGCGTGATGCGCATCGCATTCTGCTCGTGTTCATGGAAATTTCGATGTGGTTTAACGTTCCCACGAACCACATTAAATTAATCGATTTAATTATTTACTAGAATTTAAACGCGCGAAGGGAAGGGAGATGACTGCAGCAAATTATAATATGTAGTTGATCAAATAATACCGTTTGTGTCGAACGTTTTATATTATTTTCTGTCATGAATCGAGATCGATAAAAAAAAGAATCCATGGTAAAAAATACTTTTGTTCTCTAAATTTAGTTCTTAAAATAATTGAAGATAATTATGAATAATGTAAATGTTCATTTAAAGCATTATGCGTTATTTGAAGAAACAAAGAAAAAATCGAAAATGGATATCACTCGCGCTGGTACAAATATATTAAATATTATTGTATATAAAAAGAATAAAAGAAGATATAATATTGAGGTAAAGGAAGCAGAAGGGCTTCAAGTGCTTTTGTAAGAGAAACTCGAAGTTCTGGCGTAGCAGAGCAGACATTTCATTTTCTCCAAGCGGCTTCTGTTAACTCTCTGATAAAGTTCGAGCAGCCATTTCGGACGGTAATTGCTACGGTTTGTTTACCAAAGGCGATCCCGGATGAATCGTCTGAATGAAGGATCGATCCTGGCGGAATGGGTAAAAAGGCACCGCAATATTCTCGCCTTTCCGCGCTTATCCCTCGTCAAGATGTCATCTGGATTCCCATTTATGCGGAAAAGAGTCGACGAAGGATGCCTGTGAGTCTGCTGTACAAAAAAAAATTCACGTAACGTAAAGCTTTGAGAAAAGTGTTTTCTCACGATTTTCTTTATCGACCTTAATTGCTCCGCAACGTAAGATATCAAAGGCAATACCGCGAATAATTACACGGTGATAATATTATTAGGATATTATTAGGATATTATTATATATATATTTTTCCAAAAGATATTATTAAGATATTATGATAATGTTAGGATATTAGGATATTAGGATATTAGGATATTAGTATATTATTAGGATGTTGGAATATTATTAGGATATTAGGATATTATTATAATCCTAAATTTTTTTAGCAGGCGGTTAATTAATTAACGAAATACGAAGAAAAGATTCGTAAAATTATGCTGATTATTGTTACATGTTTCCGCGAAGAGTGAGCAAACTTACGGCAATTAGCGTTCCTCCTCGCGACCTAATTTGACGGTAGCGGATATCGCGCATCCAGCTGTCGTCGACAAGTAAAACTGGGAGTATCGCGCGGATGAATTTATATACAACGGTTACACTTCAATTACGTGCATGCCCGACTCTCGGTGTATTTATACACGCCGGATTGAGCGAAGTGATGCAAAATGCATTAAAACGGCTTGTACGCTGTTTATCATGAAAAATCCGGAGTTTTTCCAGCGAATTGCGTTTTCTCTTTTTTTTACATTCAACGTCACCTTTCATGACCAGCGCGTTTCCGCTCTACAAATACAATTTACATGCAAACCGGAATAAAAACTTGTTTTCATTCAACTAAATCGTCTTCCAAAGTATACCTAAATCCGTTTTTCTCCGTAAAGCTCGAAGCGCACGTAATATATATATTCAGAGAATACTCGTCATTAATAATTTCGACGTATATATTCTTTTCTCGTGATACTATTCAATTATTATGTTACTTTAAATAGAATCACGTGATATTTGAGAAAGCTGACGACGCGAAGCGAACAAGAAAAGTCTCTATAGAGATCATTTATTTGTATAATAGAAAGAAATGTCAAATGATATATCGACCAAGAAATCGTACTACGAATCTCTAGTTCGCGGAGTGCCGGAATATCGATTTTATTCACTTTTGATGCTTATACGCGGGACTTCCATTTCTGCGAAACAGGAAAAATTGAAAAGTACGGAAGTGCTTTTCATTCTATTGCTCGAAGAATCGATTTATCCGCGGAGCGTTCGTATATTTCTAGTGTAATTCAGATAATCGAACTTTCTCGCGAGTTCACCATCTCTCGCCGCGATTTTATGTTTCTCGTATAGGTAGATCGGTTCTCGTCAGCTGATTTTTCTCGCGAATCTTCAATAACGTTGCGCGCCGATGGCGCGCAGCCGGCTATGGAATTGTCGAGCGGATCGACATGTGTAACGGTGCAGATGCAAAGCTTGAATATGCATAGACCGTTCTCCGATATACATGCTGTTCCTTTGCGAATATATCTACTGGCGAAAACACATGTTGCTCGGCTCGACTCGGCTGCCACCGCGGCTTAATAATAAATCACAGTATCGAATAATAAATCGCGCATTGCTGCCGTCACGAGAATCCGATCAACCGTATTTGAATAAGGTAATGTTTCTCAAAATGATTATATCAACAATGGAGACACTTAAGGAGGGGTATTCTGGTTTGAAAGGTCATAAAAAAAGTATTTTTTAGAAATTTTTTGTAGTTATATAAACGAAAAAAGCGAATAACGTTCAACTTTACATGTTCTTTTAAGACTTATAAGAATATATTTTTATTTTCTCACAAGGGAACGTTTTGAACCGTTTCCTCGGCGACTTTTTACGGATATGTAGAGTAGAGAAAAATAACAGACACGTATTTTTCTTTTATCGGCTTCAAAGCATGTTTAGGGGTTGAAACAACCCCTCGAAAGAAATTCCATATATTTGATTACGAGTGAATATCTTTGAAATCGTGAGGTACATGAAAAAATGTTTTAGAGAAAAAAGTTACGATATTAAGTGATCTCTGCAATCGTGTATTTAACAGAATATTTTTGCAAAACAGAATATTTTTGCAAAACAGAATATTTTTGCAAAAATAACATTGAAGGGGTTGAAAAACATGACATTTTTTAAAATCTAAATACATGATTACAGAGATTATTTAATATCGTAGCCTTTGTGTCTAAAACATTTTTTACATACCTTACGATTTCAGAGATATTCACTCATAATCAAATATATGAAATTTCTATTGAGGGGTTGTTTCGAGAACCCCCAAACATGCTTCGAACCCAATAAAAGAAATAGGTATCTGTTATTTTTAAAAGTTTTCTTGTAAGGGAACACTACAAAAACGCTCTTCTTTGTTATATCCTGGTCATTAGAAGCTCGCAAAAAAACGGTAGAACTAAACCAATATTCTATACTAACCAAAATAGCGGCCTTTTTATTAAAAATATTATAGTTTTTCAACAAAATATTTTGTTAGTATTTTATTTTAAAAAAACTAATAAACATTTAATGTTTATTCTAGTTCAGACGATAGCTACACTTCTCCTGAATAGGAAAATTTTTGGTTTTTGCGTTTCAAATAGAACAGCTAGAATTATTTACACTGTCCATATGCGTTCTTTTTGCGAGTGATCAGGATATAACATAACAAAGAAGAGCGTTTTTATTACTCAGAAAATGAAAATATTTTCTTAAAATAAAGTTAAAAGAACATGCAAAGTTTAATGCTATTCACTTTTTGCATTGACCTACAAAATTCTTTCATTTTACCTGTAAAAAATTCCTTAAAAATACCTTTCAAATTAGAATACCTCTTAAAAACGCACGTAGCACACAACAAAGCGTCAGTTTTCGGGACGACGTTGAACGACTGGCTGAAGAAGAATAATGAAATCATGAAATAGCACACTTGGATGACGTGGCCGTACGATATCATGCACCCAAAAAAAAATATTCTGTCGTTTAGTGGCTCCCGCTTAATGTAAGGGGATTTTCCTCTGAAATATGGTCTCAAGAAGATATTTTAAAAGGTAGAGGAATATCCTCTTACTATGAGACACTACACTTAAGATTGTGTCCTCTTAATACTAGAGGACACTGATTTCCGATATTCACCCGAAATAAATAAAAAAAATTATTTATTTCGAAATTTTATTACTATTTTATAACTAAATTTGTTTCTTAAGACACAGTCTATGATTATAAATATTTTCTTGTATTTAAAAAACACACTTACCTTGGTGGGATTCGAACTCGGGACCTCTGGATCGTGAGCCAACTGCCTTACATGGTAGACTACTTCTTAATTTGATGTAAGTGTTATATATAGTCTACATATGTCATAATCAGCGCAAATATATAATTTTCCAAAAATCATCTTAAGAAACAAATTCAGTTTAAAAAGAGTAATAAAATTTTGAATTAGATATATGATATAATATTTCTTAATGTCGAGTGAATGTCAGAAACCAGTGCCGGCTTATTATGAAATTTTGTGTTCGTAAATATATTTATGAAAATAGTATATTTATAAAGTTAAAACGTTAAAACATTCTTATCAAATCCTTACAAAGGCCTTAATAGACAAAAATAAGAAAACCTTTCTTATGGCATCCCTAATAAATAATGATCGGGACCTTATCCGGTTAGCCCTAATAAATAAGTATTTATGAAGTTAAAACATCCTTATCAAATCCTTACAAGGGCCTTATTAGATAAAAATAAGGAAACCTTTCTTATGGAATCCCTAATAAATAATGATCGGGACCTCATCAGGTTAAAATAAGGAAATCTTTCTTATGGCATCCCTAATAACTAATGATCGGGGCCTTATGTTATGTAAGGCCATCCCAAACAAATTTCTATACGGGCGTCTCGTATGGTAGCGTACGCATCGCGTAGCTAATAAGACGATCGTCTTTTAACTTTAACGCGCGCGCCGCAAATATCTAGCATATCCTCTTATTTTAAGAGGCTATTCGGATTACTATAGTAGAATTTGCTGTAGAGGAATTTACTCTTGATTATAGCTTACGCATCCACTCTTTTATAAAGTAATACGTATTACTTAAAGAAGGATATTCTTCATGTAAGATTTTTTGCTTAGAGGAACTGCTAAGAGGAATTCCCCACTTATCAGTAGAACATTTTTTTTTGGGTGTGGAGGCTTCGGGCGAAAATCAAAGTCAAGAAAGCAGCAGTGGTCGGATTCCGACGAGAAACAGTGCATTTCATGCGAGCGTAGGGTACATAAGTGCGTGCGCTTTTCTTGTAATTATTTTCCGCCATCGTGTTTTTAATTAATGTTTCCATTTTTTTATTAAAAAATAATTAATAAAATGTATCCTATCATTTTTCATGATCGGAATTATGAATTTTCATTTAAAATCCAGTCCAAGAATGAAGTGACGACTCCGCCCCGGAGGTGTAACAACTCCGCCCCGGCAATTTTGACATTTCAATTTTTGCACCTTTGTCGTTTTTAATCTATATCGGTTGAACAAAGCGACGTAGACCAAAAATGCCCTTGTAAATTTTGTATAGCTTAGGATTCACTCTTTACAACGGTATACCCCATTTTACTAAAATTATTTGTTTTGTTGTTCAAAATCGGCACTGAAAAAATTGTGACGACTTCGCCCCGGTCTCCCCTACGAACACGCGTGCGGAATATATTTAGCGGTCACGTAGTGAAAGCACGTGTCACTCCGTTAAAGAGCCCCAAATCCTGATAAAACCCGATAATGAATGTACAGCAGCATACACTGTATGTGAGGCCGCGCCTCACTATTCACCTATACGAGAAATTATGTATCCAGTAATGGATAGGTGAATTTCGCGTGTTATGAATGTAAATGCGGGACAATGCGAGATCTCTCCGCAAAAGTGCAATAACGTACAGCGGCTCGCTGGTGTAATCCGATTGCATTTCAATAGTGATACATGTGCGTAATAATCACGCGGTGCACGGACGTGAAAGAAATGTACAGTCTCGGAAAAAAAAGAAATTAAAATCTTGTTAATCCTCAATGTCCTATAAAATGATTATTATTTGCGAAATGTGCAAAATGAAGCGCGCCGTTATAATATTGTATTATTAGAATAAAGACTAAATTTTTCATTAAATACTCTCTAAATCTGAATCAGTGAATAGTACTGTGAATCAGTGAATAGTCACTAATATCAGTGTAAATGTAAAGTATGCCACTGATTCATGAAAAGTGTGGTATACTTTACACTGATATCAGTGACTATTCACCGATTCAGATTTAGAGAGTATGAAACAGAACTGACTTTTGTGCAATCTGACTCGAATTTTAAATAGTTTTTTCCAAAGCTCATTCGATTGATTGTGTGTGTGCACGCGTGAGTGTGTTATATTACCTTCATTGTTATCGTCGTATTGTTTCGGTTTCAAAGCGTCGTGACCCGGCTTCTGCATATTATATATCTGCACAGAAAGAACGGTTTTGCTGAAGTATCTAAAAATTTAGCTAGATACAGATCTGGAAATAATTTTGTTGCACCATCAAAATAATTATAGTAGGTCGCTAAAGTATGAGGCTAATCCTGTAAAAATTTTTAAGGTTTTTAGCAATCAGTTTGAGTTTTCTACATAATTACTTCTTTCCGTTCTTTCCGTGTGGATCAGATATATGGGACCTACAATCTAACGCTCGTTCCTAACGACACTATAAAAAGGTGTTTATGGCAAAATCAGTGAACCATACAAGGTGTTTCGTAAGTAAGTATAAAAAATTGAAGGGTATATTCTGTGGCTTATTTTAGGAAGAAAAGATCCTATAAACATATGTCCTAAACTGCTTTGTTTTCAAAATACAGGGTGTCAAAGTTGTGAAAAAAATATATGAAAATTTCGAAAATCTGGAAAACTTTTAAAGATATTTTATTCAAATTTGATGTGCGTACATGTGGTAAAATGCGCCACGGAATTTCCCTTTCAATTTTTTATACTTACTTAGGAAACACCCTGTATATATATGATCGCAAGGAATATGTAATAACGTAGTCTTAAGACAAATAAAATATTGCGGAATATATAAAAGCATAAAGATATACTATCTTTAAAATCATATATTGCTTAAAGATGTTTAACATACTAAAGGAAAGAATAATAGCATTAAAAAAATTATCTTTAAAAAAAAGTTGTATCTCTTAGTGGGGGGGGGGGGGGACCTCTGGCCTCCCGTCCATGTAATTATTTAATTTCGCGCGCCTAATCCCATTGTCTTGCTTGTACCCTGGCAAGTACTGTGTCCTCGAAAAATTTCTTTGTTAAAGTAAAGTGGCAATATAGCTCACTGGGCAAAATACTCTCGGTAGGATGCCCCTTTCCTTGCGAGAGGTGGCGATCAAATAAAAACTGACGATTTTAATTAGATTTGAACTCGGATCTTTGACTTACTAAAGCAGCGCACAACTCTCTGCGCCACGATCGCCACAATATGTGTATACATATATATCTACTGTAATATATTGTAATATATTAAAATTCGTACAACATCCACGCTGTAACATGCATTTGCATGTATAAGGGCTTACAAATTTATTGTACTAAAAATAATCATAATAAAGATTTCTTCAGCTTTGATCTTGGAAGGTAAAAAAAAGTATGCCGTGCTCTTCTTTGTGTTTCTTATATTCTTTACAATACATATAACTGGTTTTAGCACGTTTAGAATCGAAAAAAAGATATTGTAAACTGCATTTCGCGGATTATTTAGTGTGACAATGCCAACACGAGCGAGAGAAGATTATTATCATCTCTGTTTTGTGAATAATGAGAGCTTTATGCCATGGCGCCTGAATTCCCTCGGCGCGGGCGCTTCGCTTCAGCGCCGCGGAACAATGAGAGCTTCCGCGGCACGGCGCGCTGTTTCCGTCCAGACTTTTCATCGCATCGATGCACATTCCATCATACTTCTCCGAATGCATCCTACGATCGGCTGGCCGATCGAACGAATCAACGTAACGCGCGCGGCTAAAATGCCGCGGAAGTACATATCGTAAAGCTAATTGTTCCTAATTGGATTTCATGCTTCCACCCACACATTTGTTCGATATTAGTGCTTATATCGAAACTATTCTAACCATTTTGCCGAAACAATGAGATACGATTACGTTGTTATAGTTCAGTTTGTTTTAGTCACTGATAATTGTATCGCACAAAATCCTAATACGATATAAAATTATATATTATGATATTTTATTGGATTTGAAATTATGTTTATAGTTTTATTATTGAATTAATCTTGAAATAATCAACAATTTTGTAGAGAATCTTAACAGCGAGATAAAAAATACGCAGCGTCGAAGATTATAATAAAAAGTATGAAATCGTCACCTTTGAATTTTGACACTTTTAACTATGGGTGAATAAATATGAATCTGCTGATTTTCTGGAAACTTATTTTAAAATGTTATCGCTTATATGTTATTTTCTTGTCTTCTTCTATCACAATTCTAAATAGTTGACGTTAGATATTACGGACCCAATGTAATTTCCGGTACCTGAAGAGAAATGATTCCGGTATCAAGGGATTACCGGCGATCGCGCACGTGCACAATAGTATCACACTGGAGAAAAATGAGCGAGGGAAAAAGGCAGAGACCTTCACATTTCAATGTCGAAGTTACCCGAGCAAATAACCGCTCGTTTCTGCAGAAATTGCTCGAACACGATGTATCGGCCAGGTATCGGAAGAATCGAAACTGCCAGCCGAGCTCGCGTATATACCCTTTGCGACGAGTGTCCTCGATATCCTCCGTGACTCGCAGAATTGCCGAAGCTTTACGAACGCTGAAGCAAGAACTCTCGTGTCGCGAGCGAAAAAGAGTTCCGCAAATTTCCGGCTGGGATGCAATCAAACGGGGGAAACTCGGAGCTCCAGTTTGATTTATCGGTATTATTCCGAAAAGCGAGACTGACGCCGCGGGGGAGAAACGGTTCCGATCCGATTTACATTTCGCCTCAAGCGAATTCGACCGGATTCTCTCGACAAGCGTCATTAAAGTACTTCAGCCTTCTCGAACTGGTTGCCACTCGACACGCGCTAGTGCTTAATTAATGCAAATGTGGCACAAACAGCTTGTTGCTCCACGTATTTGGCCTTTCGATGCATTCCCGATGGAAGCTCGAAACTTCTTCACGCGCACGGTAAGATGCCGATGCGAAAAAATTTCGATTGTGTCGTCGGGGAAAAGATATCCTCTTTTCTTGTCACAGCCGGATTCATTATACCGTGCGAGGTAAAGTGCAATACGACGGTAATGTTAAGATTGGGCAAAATTATCTCTCTAACGAGCCGTATAATTAAAGCGCACTTCCCACCATCACGCAACAAATCCTTGTTAGATAAGTTAATTATTTTTCTAACTTAACCAGATTTAATAGAAGAGTTAAATTTTATTAAATGGAACGTAAACCTGTAGAGAAGAGCGCTCCCTATTAATTTACGCATAAAAACTTACGTATTTTAATATACTTTATGTACTAAGGTTACTTGAAATGCTAATGCATCAACATTCTAGACTTTGTAGCCTGCAGCTACGATCGCGTTTCTCTCATTTATTTTAAGAAATTGTTCGAAAGAAGCCCCGGTAACCATGCGCGTAATAATGGAATGCATGAATACATATCTACAGGATTGTATGTCGACAATAGTATATATTGCCGAGTTTCGAGATTTTCCATTTTTCCTCGTGTGCGTATATACTGTATGTCTATGTGCGTTGCCTGACGCACGCTTGCCTGATCTCGCTCCACTAGCGAGCTTGCAGCAGAAAACATTTCGACAGTTCGCCGAGTCTAACAATATATTGCTTTACTCGATTTCACGTTGCCCGGTTTCATTGTTATTTACAAATATATGTACGCACTGCTACAAATACGAATTGCGAATTGTGAAATATTATGTCTACTTTTCATATACCTCGACGAATAAAATAAAACTTGATAAAAAGTTACGATACTTCACGATTGGAATTTACGTTCGGATAAATCCGAGAACTTTAAGCATTTTAGAAACTTGTGATTTTACGACTTTACGTGATATCTCTCGTAAAACCTTTATAAATTTTGTGAGAAATTTCTTGCTGTCTTGCAATCTTAAAACCTTCTTTTCTCTCTTAAAGAAGAGTTTATAAATTTGAAAATAATTGTTACAATTACAACAAATGGCATGTCTTTTCTTAGATGCCACAGTAATTGTTCGCATAGAGTAAATGAGTATAAATACTCGCTTCCAGTTTCTAAGAGGCCACAAATCTCAACCTTAATTTCACGAATCATTTATTAAGGAAATTCTTAATGGAAGTATAATTCAAATTTAAGTGGAAATAAAAGACAAACTGTAAGCGTTAGCACTTTTCCAGCGCGGAGAAAAATATGCGCGTTAAAATACATATATGTGCCCAGAAAAAAAGAATATTCTTGATTTGAAAATATCTTTAGTTTCAACGTGAAAATCTTGCAGTGAGATTATATTGCGTAAAATGAAGAAAACTTGCTTGAATGAAGTTATTATATAGTTGAACCAAGAGAAAAATATTGAAATAAAAAGTTGAAATTCTTAGAAGAAGATTATAGTCATCTTGCTTATATACAAAACAATCTATATCTTTTTATAAGAATTTCAACTTTTTATTTCAATATTTTTTTCTTGGTCGAACTATATAATGACTTCATTCAAGCAAGTTTTCTTCGTTTAATATAATCTCATTTCAAGATTTCCACGTTGAAACTAAAGATATTTTCAAATCAGGAATATTCTTTCTTTCTGTGTGAATATCCAACTAAAAATTTATGGAGTATACAGTGTATTGTATATTAAAAATTTATAAAATTATATTCTGCAAATACGAAAAATCAAATTGGAACCAAGAAACACTTTACCAAAGTGTTTTGAAATTAATTCAAGAAATATTAGGCATTTGCAGTGTTCACCGGTATCGAGATAAAATTATCTAGATGGTCATCCAGATAAAGAAATAGAATCATCTTTATCTTATCTATACGGAAAAAAATAAAGTTACTTCAATTAAACGTCAACGTCACGGGCTGCCACAAGCATAAATAGTTAATTCAATTGGATATTATTGGACTAAATATTTAAATGATTAAAACAATTATCTGATGTTCTTTGTTCCTTAATATTGATGTTGCATCAATAAATTTTATCTCGATAACACTGATGCTGTTGACACATCATTTTTTCCGTGTAGGTAAAAAAAATACAAAGTAAATTCACCTTTATCTTAGATAAAAAATCATGTTATCTTTATTAATTTTCCTCGTTAATCATACGCCGTAAGAAAATCTCTGGAATCAAAGAAACGGAAGCAAGCATGCAACTTCTTGAAGAGTGGAGGTTTCCTACGACAATATATATCTTACGCTTATCACCGCCGCGACAATCTACGATCATTTCGTCTTCATCGTTCTGATTTCAGAAAATGCGCTCCGCGGCCGTGTGCATCGCCTTCGTCCTGACGTACACGAGCGGGTCGTTTGTCGCGGGTTTGCGATACATCGATCCGCAGGCGGGAAGTAACGGCGACATCGGCGACAAACGATTGGACCTGACCGAGCCGTCGTGCGACGAGCTGCGCGCCATGTGGAGGTACACGAAGAGGCAGAGCAGAGCCGCTAAAACCACCAACGGATATCCCATGTACCCGTTCAATCCCAATATATGGCCGCGTACCGCAGTGTTTCCCGATCGCATTAAATTATCCAGAGGATACACGCGAGGTAAGAACCTTACGTTTGCTCCGTTACACGAAGCCGTGACGGAACTTAGGCGAGATCTTTCTAAAAATTCGAGGATTCGCCTTTGCCGTCTGGGGACAGGATATAGAAAATGATATAGAGATGATTTCTTTAAACGTAAGATAAAAAATTTGCAAAAATAAAAAAACTGATTGGCTTTGCGCAGATATTGTCGCTCCTACACGATTGAAATTGCGAGAAGAGTTAGAAGGTAAGCAAATTTTCTGTATAATTTTTCAATTTGTGTGTGTATGTGTCGCTTGCTGAATGTAAAATTACGTACAAATAATTTTCGAAGATAATTAAGTATTACTCCTCGTAAGATCGCTTGTTTGTCCTGCGACTCGATGAAAATACATTTATCTCGCCGTGCTATTGACAGTAATAAGACGCGAATTCTTGCACGAATCGATGTATCTTCCTCGACATAAAAAAAGCGACGTGTAGTTGGGGAGGGGGAGGGGGAGGAGAGGGTGAAACGGGCGGATGTAAGGGAAGGAACGCGTGCGTTTTATCGATTTTATGCATCGAGTGGTGCATCGTAGCCCACTAGAGTTACAGCGCAAACCTGCACCCAGGCAGGCTGGCAATACCATCTTGCAAATACGCGACGCACATGTGGGTCAAGCGCGCCACTTTACCCACGTATATATGCGTCAGGCACTTACGCTAACGAGTGTACGCTACGATTCAGGCTAATTATCGGGGGAATGTTGGTTACCTATCGCTTTGAAGCGCGAATAGCATCGCAGGATCGATTCGCAGGCGCTTTGACCGCGTCTAAATCCGATTGCCCCCCGTGCAAAGCGAACGCGCAATTAACACACATCGCGCTCGAATTATTTAATTCCTTCTCTGTGCGATTTTTAGTTACATCAAAAAATTGGCCTCTTTAATCATAGTTAAAATGCAAAGATAATTAACAAACTTATTTAATTTCAGCAACGACTCCTGAGGGACCACAAAACCTTGACAGGAGTAAAAATTAGATAAAAGAGGAGTTGTAAAAAGTTATAAATTAATAGGAGTATGAATTTTTTGTTATGTATGTATGTCTGTTAAGTACATTTAACAATATCTTGGTATTAAAAAATGGGACTTTATGGTGAATATTAACATCACTGTGTCCATTTCAATTCTGTTCTGCGAAAGAATCTTGCTTGAATGCTAACTATACTTCACAGAAAAGAAAGAATATTTTTATTTAAAGAATATCTTTATTTTTGACATGTAAATCTTAAAACAAGATTATACAGCATTAAACAAAGATAAATTACTTGCATCAAAGCATTAGGGTAACTCCGGTATTTATGCCGCGCGGGGTTTTATGCCGCAAATGTCAGAAAAAATAGAAGGAATAAAGATACTTGCTTGCAATCATACTGTCATGTGCTTTTATGCCATATTAGCATTGTATTGTAATTTCAGTTCTTTACTGTTAATATTAACGAAACCGTCGTGAGTTGAATCGATTTCCCACCGTAGTAAGTAGCGCGATCATATATTACAACTACGTAAAATGATTACTGTAAAGAGTGTAAAAGGTTTAATGGTTATTTCATGATACATAAGTGTAGAGGGATAGTAAATGATGGATACAGTAAAATACAAGTGCATAGCTCTTGTACTTTTTGTTTAGCTTGATGTCTTGTATATCCCTCCTGTTTAGGATATACGGCATTTTTAGCATGCGGGATTTATGCCATAGTACAGACACTTTGTAAAACTCGAAATCTCCTATGTGTTCTTTTTTTTTCGTATAACAATAATCTTTAATGCATCTATCGCTCTTCTATTTTTTTTTTTAAATTTTCAGTTTTATAATTTGTTTATCATTCTTACATCTTAATCAACTTTTTACACACATTTTGTAACTTATTATGACATTTTATTGCCTTATTTATAAACATTTGTAATTTTTTATAAGGCGTATATTTCACCCATGAATGTCATATATCCCACCCCTCTGGGATATATGGCAAAAATGCAAGGGTTTCTAATAGTTTTTTTAAATTAAATACAAAGAATGAATATTTTATATTTCTATTTTTTAATAGTAGTAGACAGTATAAAGTTTTTATTGGTATAATTCATTTGCCTTAAATATAGTAAATAGTACTCGATAAATTAAGTTTCCCTTAGCTGCGGCGTATATATACTGGAGTTACCCTATATAATAATTCAATAAAGAAAAATATATTCTTATTATTCAAAAATAATTTTTATTAATGGAAAGCAAAAAATATTGGATAGAGAATAACAGTACTTTTAAACCAACAACAATCATATCATAAAGACAGTTTACTCTTATTTTAAAATTCAATATTCTCTACACAAATAACGTTGATTCAATTTTATTATGTTACAATAAAGAAAAAGAAGAAATACTTATCATCAAAATAATCATATTGTACTCTTTATGTGACAATTATAATATTCAAATTAAATTATAATGTTCTTGAAATACAAGAATATAAAACTCTTTCAAAAAAAATATATATTCTTGCTTATATATGAAACAATGATTGTGTTGATTTGAATATATTCGTCTTGATTAAAGACTAATTTTTTTCTGTGTGGCCTCAAGAGTGATCTGAAATCAGTATCAATATTTTTATTTATTTATTAGTTATAATAGTTATCGATTCACTGAACGGATTAAAAAAAACAATATATTTCGCAATATTGAAGTTTTAAAAAATCAAATTTAATCTTTTCACTGAAAAATTCGAGTATGTTATTAATTAAATTAATTACTATGCGTTAATTAAAATAATTCATCACGTGAGATATGGATAATTTACTATAATCTAAAAAGAGAGAGAAAGTGAAAGAAAGACAGAGACAGAGAGAGAGAATCAATTAAACTATAATTAAAAGCTGCTAAAATTAAATTATTCCGTTATTTATCTTTGCATTTATGCACACACTTTGGCGCCAGTAATGCGATAAAACTCATTTATAATCATTCTCTAATTTGTAGACTTTAAGCACAATGCTTACTTTTCACGATTGCTCGAGAATCTCTCGTCAAGCATTAATAGTCACATTATATTTATTTTTACTATCTGGTTGAGTATATTTAACCTCGAGAGGCATCGTATTTAAATATCGGCGGTTGTTCAATCATATATATTTCACAATCAACGTACCGTGAATTATAGTTTAGCGGGTAATTAACTCACTGCGTTTACACAAACGCGAAAACAGAGCTCAAGCTCGATTAACATCTAATTTACACGCAAGAGATGTACGCCGCGATGCCACCAACTACAAAATTCGTGACACCTTTTCGCCCACGCGAAACGTCAGCGTCCTTTTCAAAACCCCTTTCATCCGTCGAAGCCCGCAATACACGGGCTTCTTGACCTGACATCACTCATTTCCACCCACGCGGCGAACGCACGTAGTTCACGATGATTTTAATCACGATCGTGATATGTTATGTCGCGTACGACTGTTGTTCCGAAAACGTGTGCCGTTAATTTAAAATAGTTTTTAACTGATTTGTTTTGAGAAACGTCAACTTTCTTTCCTGTAGGAACCAATTCTGCGAACATTAATTAACTGGTGATTTAGTAAGGTCCCTGTCTCTTTCTGAAAACCGAACAAAAAAGAGCAAAACAATTCCATCTGCTTCAGATAATTTTCAATTAATATTCATGAGATCCCAGATAATAGATAAATATTTCAGTATAAAAGAATACGTTTCCTTAGAAATCTTTTCTACTCGGCAAGACTCGCATCATAACAAAGCTTAATTAAAAAAAAATGCTTCTTGCATGTATCTGTCGAACAGTTTATGGCTTTCTTCGCTATGGATTCTTCGCTCTCGTGGCGTTATTGATTTTCACGCAATGAGGGGGACAGTTTCTTGCGTCGCGCAAAATGGCATTTGCAGAAAAGAGACTGATGCAAAGAGGGCCGATAGGCAAAAAGTGAAGAATTATATGTATAATGATAATTCGCAGGGAGACACGCCGGACGACCGCGTAGCCGGGCCGCCGGAGGTGCACCGATTTACGGAAGGATGGTGCACAAGGCCCCGGCAGGAAACAGATTGCGAAACGCGATGCGGATGTCGCCTGCGCGTATAAAGATCATCGAGAACCTCTCGCGACATTTCGGGACCGTGAACACAGGCCCGTACACGCCGAACAATCGTCGCACTAGCTTCCGCGTCGGCGGTATCTCGCCGCAAGTTCCTCAAGCCGGTAGTTTCGAAACGCTCAAGAATCTCCTCCAGGCCGAGAGAGCACGTGAATTACAGGTCAGTGTCACCTTAATTGAGTTTTCTTTTAATGCTTCTTGGACATTTATCGTAAAAATTTGTGTTTAATTTGCTGCTCTCTAAATCTCATAAAGTGATTACGATAGTCACTCCAGAAGAGAGGGTTGTCACTCTAATTTGAGTAAATACGGGCACTCATGAGGTAGGAGTGAATTTTTCACTCAAATTTTTAGAGCGGCTACTCTACCGGAGTGATACGATCTCACTCTAAAGGTCTCTAATAAAGCTATAGTAAATCACGATTCACTAAAGATCGACTGATAAAAAAGATCGACTAAAAAACTAAAAAAGTGATATTTTTACTCAAAATTGTAGAGTGACATAATTCACTCCTATGGACACTGATCTACTGCACACGAAAACAGTGCCCTTTTGCTCAAATGGAGTGCGATTTCACTCCAACTTATAGAGCGCAATTTTACTCTTTCTTAGAGTGGCGAATCGCTCGAAGTACACAGGCTCAATTTTCACTTTTCGTTACACTTGCATTTCACTCGTTTTGAGTGATATTTTACTCTTCAACTTTTAAAGAGTATACTTTGTAAAATGGCTGGTATGTTAATTATCTCGAAAGATTTTTCGTAGAAACGATATCACTATATCTATAAAGAGAAGATTCGATAACATTATATATCTTCTTATATGAGTTGCATTATATTATCAGGTCGCGTTATCAAAAAAAATATTTGTTTGTGACCAATTCATTCTTATATTTATTCTTAATACACTATATATATATATATATATATATATATATATATATATATATGCAAATATCGGTTAAATGATATGTGTTTCAGGAGCAACATTTAGCCGAAGAGATGATAGCGAAAGCCGCCGCTTTCAGAGAGGGTAAAGATCAAATAAACGAAGAGCAACATCTGAATAGACAACAATCGCGAAAGCAATTCTCCAACCCATCGCTCCAATCCACACTCCTAGAAATGACACCAAAAGTCAATTACGATTACAATCAGCGCGGGCGTTATAACAACGCGCCTAACATTGGTCAAGCTTGGTCGGTAAGTTCTTTTACCTCTACGTAAAATTTATATAAGAAACTTTCTCCGAGTTTCTCCACCACTCCTTCTTCTAACTTTTCCCAAATCCGACGTTGCAGTAATCTCTAATCTAGATTCAATTAAGTTTTATTGTGTGTGTAATCACTTCTTTCCAAATTCTCTTTTCCTCTTCTCAAGTTTTAACATACTTAAATCCTGTAGATCGCGCGTAATATTTGGTTTCGCACTTACGACTTCTATGTTTCTTAAGTCCCCACCATGTCCAAAATCGGAACATAAGACGTCTTAATGATGTCTTAAAGATGTCTTCAAGACGTCTTATGTCCCGATTTTGGACATACATGCTGTATGGATTCTTAAATTAAAACATTGTTATATCGCATTATTTTACAACCCACACAGCAAAATATATCATCAAGATATCTAGAAGATATCTAAATGACGGAATATCTGATTGCGCAAGATATCATGAGAATATCTCAGAGACATCTCCAAGATTATAAAAAGCCCTGATAATTTTATCTCAGATATGATATCTGATTCTGCATATACATCGGATATCTATGCCTCATTTAAAAGCAGATATGTTATGTACAACCTAAATAACAAGAAAAAAAGAAAAATTCTTTTTAAGTTCTCGATTTATAAAATTAATTCTTTTTCCGTATTTATTCTCTGTTCTAAAATAATTCTTGAGAGTTCAAAAGAAATTCATTTTTATGTCACCAATTCTGAATCCTTCTTCAGATGTAAAAGAAGTTCTTTTCACATAAAAATTCGCAATAAATTCAAAATTATGCTTCGATACTATATTCCAATATTTTGCATTTTGCCATCTCTGCACTGTATGATATCTCGGAGGTATCACGAAAAATATTAGAGCCAAGTATCTTACAGGCTCGCCTTTTATCCTAGTACGTAAGGATTTTTGCTTACGAGAAGGTACTGGCGCATGTAGCCGCGTCGCGGCAGCGCATGTTATTATAAGCGCTCGCCCGAGCGAAAATTTTTTAAGTCTCCTCGTGGCATGTTGCTTTCGCGCCGCGGTCGTTACCTCCGGCGCGGCCCCAGCAAAAGTTTTCTAAGTCCCCTCGCGGCGAGTTGCTTTCGCGGCGCGGTCGTTACCTCCGGCGCCGCCCGGTGAAAATTTTCTAAGTTCCCTCGCGGCGTGTGGCTTTCCCCGGGACGAATCCGTACGGCATCCTCTCGGATTGTTTTATTGGCTACAAATAAACTTGAGTTGATCTTTATAAAATATAAGAGCTAACTGTGAATCAGCCATATATTCGAATGCAAATGTTGCAGAGATGTATTTTTCAAAGATATAATGTGATATTGAATAATGATGTCTTGCAGATATTCTGTGAATATCTGAAAATAAGATATCTCAAATTTGACTTGAAATTGTAGGCATAAAGATATATGGCTATATCTCAGATATATTTTGCTGTGTGGGAAGTTATCGCCACAATCTGAGATCGTGTACATTTTCTTTTTCGCAGAGGAGCGGACCTCTTTCGCGAGAATACATGTTACCTTAGTATGCTGCGAATTGTTGCGAGGAAACAATGCAAATCCGAAAACTGCCGCGTGCATACTAGTGTTTGTGACTGCTCTGCAACTGACGACGCAGCTGCAGCCGGTTTCAGCTGTCACCGAAGCTGCGACTGCAAGAAAATAAGCGACGATACTCATCTCGAAGATCGCGCGCATTTTGAAGAACCTGTAGCACCTGTATCTCCGCGCGAACCTTTAAATCTTTGTGTCAACAATACGTAAGTGCAAATCAGAAATTTCAATCCAATATCGGCCAATGTCGAGAAATCCTTTCGACATTTAGCTGCGAAAAGGGCGGTCCTCTTCCGCATCGAGAGTTTTAATCCTAAATGAATTCTAGGAAAGGAAATGTGTATCAGAAACGGATTGAATGTAATCTCTATTGAGTTGAAAGCTTCAAAAAGCTATATTTCCTGAATACATCTGAATATCGCATGCATATCTCTAACGCAAATAGCATTAAATATGAAATTAAATATTAAATGCATGAAATAAATTTTATTTACATATCGGGTCAATATCACTGACGATGTGCATGCGTTTCTTTCATATATTTGTGCAGTTCGATGTTTCGCAACGGCATCAAAGCGAGTAATTTGACATAAAACGGCATATTTTCGTCGATTTTAAGTTTCTCCGCGTTTGAAATTTGTAAGGTATCAAACATCAGGGAGGAAAAAAGATGAATATTACAGTAGATTTCCTAAATTTACATACAACAATTGTTTGATCGGAGAAACTCAGAAAAAGCAAACTTCCCCTAAAAGCTACAAATTTTTCATGCAGTATAAAACCTAAAATTGCAATCTCTCTCTCTCTCTCTCTCTCTCTCTCTCTCTCTCTCTCTCTCTCTCTCTCTCTCTTGAAATCCGGCTTGTATAGGTCGAAACTGATAGAAATTTGTTCAGTTATTTCAAATAAAATACCTCAATGAGTTTAATTTCACAAAAAAGTAAACCATTCGCCTGGAGTTGTCTTTTTTGCAAAAAAAATAATCTTTTTATATCTTTTGTTAAGTGAGGCGCAGTTTTTTTTGAAATATTAAATCGGATTTCAAAAGTATGCCGTAGACGCCAGAAAATCGCCCGTCGAATACATTGCGAAAAAACTCGAAAACGCAAATGCGATTCAACGCGCAGTTGCATTGACTGAATCATTTATACAGCTTCCACGTGCAGAATTTTAATACTATTCAGGAAAGAAAACATCACTTGGAGAACATCGGACATTTGATGTTGTTAAGTGAAAAACTGTGGCGCACGTGTGATAGCAATCGTTCCGTCTAAGATCAGTTTAATTATATAAGTTGTTATATATTTTGATTTGTTAATATTGTTTCTACTTTAAATATTTATTATTCAAATAATTTACATAAATATAATGCAAAATCATATTATTTATCATTCTATGATTATTCTAGTTTAATTTTGTAAAATATGCGTTTTATTTTATTAGTTCGTTGTATTGTACTGAAAGAGAAATATTCGTTGCATGGTTCGATACTCGATTTAAATACGGCGAAATATTCTCGGGGATGTTTGCATGTAAATGTTTGCAGCTGTGCCAAATAAAATGATCGCATCCCCGCTTCTTTCTAAATATATTAAAAAAAAAAACGGTACTTGGACAATAAACTAGTAAGACTTATATGTAACAAATTTTGACATTGTACATTAACTTAATGTAAGAAGCTCTAGTATATTCTCCGATAATTCATCAAGATTAGTATTATATTGTGCCGATGTATATTGGAAACAAAAGACAATAATTATTTATAAGAAAAGGTTTGTGCGTACAATACTTCTGTGTTCTTAATACGGATACACGACTATATAAATTATGGTGAAAGAAAAAAGGAAAAAAACGAGGAAAAAGATTATTTGTGATGTCTTATAAAACGAGATTAAGACAAAGGCTTTTTGCAGGTATAATTGATGCTAGTTGTACGTGCAAGCAATGTTACATCTTGACCCTTAAATGTTTAAATAATGTTCGCATGCATAATGCATGTAAGAATAGAAGAGCAACGTAATGAGGACAATATAAATTGTACGTCTTTCAATATTTTACCTATAAAATTTAAAATATTTAATAAATTTGCAATTTTGCCACCTCCTAGGCAAGAAATGCAGCACCGTAATAACGAATGCTGAACAAACAATTAAGGGTTAAAGAATGATCATCTTAATGACAATAAATGTAAAAGTTTCTTGTAATCCTATTAAAAAAAAAAAAAATTGAAACTGCGTAGGACGACTATTTGTGTGGCTTACTCCGTAGCTCTCATGCTGAGTAATAATCACTTCCAGCTTTTGTAGTTCATACAAAAGACAAATGCGAAAAAAAGCTGGATATAAGATATAACTATTATATATATAATTTGATATTTAACTGACGGCCCGCGCTCTGACCGGGAAAACTTTATACTTGTATATTTGAATACTACACATATCTATGTGCACATATATATTATTACCTACACACACGAACATAAATGCACAAACATATCACATGATACACCCTTTCATCCCCAGTTTCTCTTAAAATTTTTGATGAATTTTAATAAACACTAATCAACACAAGATATTAGCGTTTTTATTGTTTATCATATTAAGACGTTACGTGCGAATATTTATGACTATATCCGTTGTCACGGCTATAATAGATGTGCAGATAATTTATATTTCATTACGTCTTAGCAGAAATTAATTAATGATGTTATTAATTCGAGTAGCAAAGCGTGTGACAAGTTAAGGCAAAAGGTTAAAAACTTCTAAAAAATAAAATCCAATTGACGTTGTTGAAATAATATTTGATTTCTTATAAAAACTTAATTTGATATAATTGTTAAAACATATAGTAACAAAAGCTACCGATTTGTAGCTAAAGATATAATATTCTTGCAAAAAGATCGTTTTTCATTTCGGCGTTTTTATCTATTATTTCGGCAAAATAAAAATCTATTACAGTTGTATACCTTTGATAGGATATTTCATATTTATTCTCGCCGGTTACAATTGACACAGTTAAACCGAAAGCACGTCAATTTTCGCAAATCATTGCTTTTGAATTAAATCTTTAGAACTAAAAGTCAAACACTTAATTCTTGTTTCTTTATACTCCGTAAATCATTATATAGATTAAGATTTTATTGTAATTAAAACAATTTAATTCATTTTTCATTCAACTATCGTACGAATGTCACGATTATTGAAGAAATTACAAATTGTCCAATTGACAAACACGTGAGCTCTTGAACTGACTCTTCGCGCGACACCTTGTTCGTCGTGAGATAGACTTCACACAAGAAACCCACACAGCAAAATATATCACCAAGACATCTAGAAGATATCTGAATGACGAAATATCTGATTGCGCAAGATATCATGAGAATATCTCAGAGACATCTCCAATATTATAAAAAGCCATGATAATTTTATCTCAGATATGATATCTGATTCTGCATATATATCGGATATATATGCCTCATTTAAAAGCAGATATGTTATATACAATCCAAATAGCAAGAAGAAAAGAATTCTTTTTAAATTCTCGATTTATGAAATTAATTGTTTTTCCGTATTTATTCTCTGTTCTAAAATGATTCTTAAAGTTAAAAAAAAAATCATTTTTATGTCATCAATTCTGAGTCTTTCTTCAAATATAAAAAGTTCTTTTCATAAGAATTCGCAATAAATTAAAAATTATGCTTCGATACTATTCCAATATTATGCATTTTGCCATCTCTGCACTGTATATCTCGGAGGTATCATGAAAAATATTAGAGCCAAATATCAGGTTCACCTTTTATCCTAGTGCGTAAAGATTTTTGTTTACGAGAAGATACTGGCGCATGTAGCCACGTCGCGGCAGCGCATGTTACTAGTGCTCACCCGAGCAAAAATTTTCTGAGTCCCCTCATGGCATGTTGCTTTCGCGCCGCGGTCGTTACCTCCGGCGCCGCCCGAGTGAAAATTTTCTAAGTACCCTCGCGGCGTCTGGCTTTCGCTGGGACGAATCAGTACGGTGTCCAAGTCCTCTTGAATTGTTTTATTGGCTACGAATAAATTTGAGTTGATCTTTATAAAATATAAGAGCTAACTATAAATCGACCATATATTCGAATGCAAATGTTGTCCGTAGATGTCTTTTTCAAAGATATAATGTGATATCGAGTAATGATGTCCTGCAGATATTCTGTGAATATCTGAAAATAAGATATCTCAGATTTGACTTAAAATTGTAGGCATAAAGATATCTGGCTATATCTCAGATATATTTTGCTGTGTGGGAAGGCTTCTTCAAGAAAGGCTGTTACTTACAATATATCATAGATTGTTTTAAAGTACTGTCGTTAAGGCTGAGGTTCTTAGTTGAGACCCAGTGCCTAATATTACAAACTAGAGACTGGTCGAACAATCTCGAGATCAAGATTCGAGCAAGCTGCAAACTTTATTAAAGAGTAAAGATATTAAGCGTATTTATACAAATATTAATGGACCGATTTGAAGTAATTGTCAACCCCCCATTATCTCCCTTCTACGAGGAAGAGAAAAACCTATTATATAATGTTACCAATCGCATTTATCTATACCACTACCACATGTAACTTCTCTAATAACGTGGATATTAATAATCTACTCATTCATTATAAAAGGAACAGCATTAAAGTGATATATAAAAGAGCATGTGCAGCAGCTCGAATACTTTCCTCTCTGAACTCTTGAAACCTCACACAGTGTGCTTACCTATATTTTATTATTAGATAGTAAAAATTGCCAAATATATAATGACAATAAATTAATCATAGGTGATATTTTAAAACAGGAGAGAGAAAGATAATCTTAAGTACGTTGCATTCTGTAATTGAAATAAAAGACTTGCATATTATTTAAGATATATAAGTGTCACTCTTATATATACTACTCCTATACATATGTATGTATATGTATGTGTGTATATATACAGGGTTAGGCATTTAAATTGAGACACTTGAATATCTTGAAAAGAAAGCATTTAAGAAAAAATGTCTCAGACGAAAGTTGTATCATCTGAAAGGGGACAAACAACGGTAAAATCAATTTTCGAGACAATTAATTTTTTAATTCTATTTAAAAAAAATGGCGACAACTTTTATGTGACCGTGAAAAATTGATTTTCTCGAAAATTGATTTTACCATTATTTCCCTCTTTAGACAATACAATTTTTGCCTAAAACACTTTTTTTAAATACTTTCTTTTCAAGATATCCAAGTATCTCAATTTAAATACTTTACCCTGTATATATGTACATATATATACACACACATATAGATATATATCGTTAGCATGCACATGATTCTCGTGCATCTACTCGATAAATTAATGAGACTATACCTTTATCATCATACTTGACATAGAAAACCTTAATATTATTATGGTATCAATTATGTCTATTAATAATTATAGAAAATTTCAAGCTAAACTGACAGACAATAATTAACGGTAAAATATATTTAATATTAAAAGCTCTTAGAATTAAGGCAAAAAAAGGAAAGAAAAAAAAATCAACAAAGAAACCGAACATATTTACGGTAAATGTACACTTGCTTGTTCCAACACTTCAACATATCTATCGAGCATATACTGCTAATTTTAACTTTAAGATTTAATTTACGCCCCGCTTCTTTGTAATAGGGCAATATTTTATTTATAATATACGCGTGAGATATTTTGAAATAAATAAAAATGTATCGAGATCTACTATAATTATTCTTTCTACATATTTTGATATAATGTATACATAATTATTTGTGTGCGCATCTTTCTAGATAAATTATTGCGACATTTATGTATGCACAAAAGATTTAATTTAAAAAATAAGTATAACTGCGTTGGTACATAAAATGTTTATTAAGTTGAGAAATGTATTATATTATATCTATTGATGACAATGCTTACGCGTGAACGCGTCATATAACGAAGGCATTAAATTTACTTTGTAGATTAAGCAATAGTTTAGTTCTGTTAAAGTATAGATTACTATAGATCTATATCCTCAAAGACTTTGTGGTTGTTTCGTTATTGTATTTTCTTAATTCTACAGCATACAAAATACCAAAGGAATTATGTAAAATCGTTAAATGCTTATTGCTACATAAGCTGGTTCTCGCTATTAAGAATACGTTATATAAATTGATGACTAGAATTAATTGTTGTAAATCGAAGTGTATACATGTAAAAAATTACATTTAAAGAAATTAAAGGAACTAGTTAAAGCAACGATTACACGTATAGACAATATCACCTAATTTAAATATATAGATATATTACGCATTTTCTGTCAACTTCTGTCTACCAATTCATAACATTATAATAATTGAGACAATTTTAACAAAAATTGTTATGATTTTTACATCTTAATTATCAAAATACTCTTGTTAATTAATGATTTGAAATTTTACTGCAGTAAGATCCACCGAAATTTTAAAAATGATAAAATTTGCATAGCCCAAATTTTCTGCTCATATGGTAATTTAGAAATTATCAGTAATATCACATTATTGAAGCTTTCATTTAAGTTTAATTTAATCTCTAATCAATATGCAGAAAAAGCGTAATGCTGACAGACTCTGTATATGTATGCTACATATTATAATGAACGTTCTCATACGTACGTGTACTCTGGATTATATTTTATTTATAAATATATGTCTCTCAAGAAATAAAATTTTACATTTCCTTTTTTCTGGCAATCTTCAATTTAACACCGAGCATGGAATTTTACAAAGTAATTTTTAGTACTCTATTTTCTAAGAATTTTTTTTAACATCCAACTAAATGATTCAAAATTGAAATAAATTCTACACTAATAGACCAATAACTCTTGCATTATTCAATAGACATTTATCATATTGCATTATATATTATGTTATTTTTCAGATAAAACAATTATATGCCCTGTTAATATTCGATTTAATTTAATTTTTCTAAGTATTTAAGATAGGAACATTTATGATTCACAAGGATATTGTGGAATCTGAAACGGAAACGCATAAATAATAGCTGCTCAGAAAGAGCTTTATTTAATCTGCATATAGATTTATATTTACATTTTGATAATATAATTTACGACGCCGCGTAATTTGTAAGAATAGTAAATGATAAAATTCTTATGTTATTTATAAAATCGCCTCACATCTGCATCTCAGTGTACATATATATCATATTAATATTTACACCATCGATTAAAAAAGCTGACTTGTACATTCCCCGCTATATACAGCGTTTCCTCCTGTATACTCGGAATAGAAATAACAAACTACGATTGCGCTATTAGAACACATAATTCCTACACTCTCTGGAGAATATTTATTAGTTAATAAATTCTCTTTCACAATTTCATGTACTTCAAACACTTCGATTTCTAATTTGTCATTAATAACTATCTCGAATTTAATTTAATCGGTATAACAATCTTGCAATGTAAATTCCTTGCATTGCTACTGCGCTAGCTAGTTGATAGATCCTCGTAAAGAGATCTCTTCTTCGTTATTCTCCCTGACATGATTACGAAGTCGAAAACAGCGAAAATTACGCAAATTTATATAAAATTCCCATGATAAGAGCGTCAATCTACAAAACTCTATTCGCATTTTGATTATTGTACTGCAACGTCGTAAAAATAATATGTATATCGACAGATGAGTGGAATAAATTGCAGCGATCTAAGAAGATTACTTCGCGATTACTAAAATCACGCTTACAACAAAAGACTTAACATGATATTTGTTCTACCATTGGAGCGTAATTATGCGGATTTTTCTACACGAAATCGGAAAATCGTTATTTATTTCATCACACGTTCAGAACGTTACACAAGCAAATTACTCACCCTGTATTTTAACTATTAGTGCAAATCCGCGCTCTCAGTGAAAAGAAAAGAATGTATTGGTCAAACGCCATTCGGGGTTGGCGTGCTGTGAACTGGCGCCCGTAATAAATCGTGATATTGTAACAGAGCTTCCCGCAGGGACCTAGATACTTGACCAGAAGTAGTCGCGATCGTGCATTCCACTAAACATGGGTATAATCCGATCAGCTGCTCCCATACCGATCTTTCAACTAATATGTAAACAATCGTTTATTAAATACATATAACGATGTTACTTCATACAAAATAAATGGGAAATAAAAACGCACCTTTATTGGGAGGCGCTTTTTTGAGCGATACTACAAGAGTGGCAACGGCTTTCAGAACAAACGATATCTCCGACAATCTGTACCTAGAAAAGGTTTCTATAATAAGTACTTAAAATAACCTGCATTTTAAATATAAAATATTCATCAAAATAAAAGAGCTGAAATAAAATTAAAATTTCCAGTTTGTCAGAAGGCTTCGATACTATTACCTAGGCAAAGGGCACTTTCCACTGCGTCTCTCGCTTTCAATGTATCGCCGTAGAACTTCTTGAAATCTGTGCAGAAGGGCCGTAACTGCCAAACGCCCGGCGATTCCACCCTCGTCACTTTCCGAACCATTTTTAGGACTATTTTCCGTGTCGTTGTTCAGTCCGTCTAATAAAGAAAATTGCAACAAAGTCTCGAAGCAAGTTTTCGCGAATTCTTCCCGTAACTTCGTCTCAGCTCCATTCTCTGTGGAAGAAAACGGCATCCCTTTTCATTGACGAAATATTCAATTCATGAGCAGTTTTCGTAAACAGAGTTTAGATATTATACGTACCGATATTTGCTGTGGTAGCCGAATGTATGGAACCTTTATTTAAAAGCATAACGACTCTCAGTATAAATTGATGAGGTATGTGCTGAGAATGTGGTAACACTTCGTCCCTCAGTAACTCCATAACTTGGCAATCTACCGCCTCGTCAGCCTGGATCTCCTCTACACCCCGTTCTACATTCAGTACGCTGCAATTGACCGAGCAAAATTCCACTTCTTACCATGCTTTCGAAGTAAATAAGATAAAGAATCCGTCAGAGACCTCATAGATTCATCAGAGAGGTGACAGTTTACCTTTTAGGGAACAAGAAATCGTCTAGCGTGCTCGCGAGCTCGAGCCACATGCTCTGGAACTGCTCGGGATATTTTCTGGCAAGTGGCAGCCCGGTGTGCAGGACGGCTAAGAGACTAGTCACGGCCAGTTTCCACGTGGTCGCGGATGGGCACGCGTATTTCATGGCTAGTGGCACGTGCAACGCTTCCACGATATGCTTCAACACCTGACCGTCGATCACAGCTATCTCGTGCGCAGTCTTCTGGTACAGGCTCACGACCATCGACAGAGCTTTCTCGCCAAACGGAACGTAATTCATCGTGACCCAGTCAGCGGACGCACCCCTGACCTGGGAGATGTGCTTTGTGGGTATTTTACCGTAGGTCGGGGCTTCGCACGCCAGCTTCGAGAAGCTCAGCAACTGAAGGAATATCAGTACGATCATCGTGCGCAAATTTTCCGGGCCGTTTAACGCTTCCTTTTGCAGGAGCTCCATAGAATGCAGCACCTCGTCTTGCAAGTGAGTGAGAACTACGTCGGGCACCGACGGCAAGATGTACGGCGTTGATTCGCCGTGCACCGGAACGGCCACCGCATTCTTCAGGACGATACATAATTTTTGCAGATCGGGTCCGGTGAACTTGTTCCTAATGTGCTGGAAAACACCTGGGAATATATGCATCAGCGCAGTTAGGAATGCCTGGGACGGCACGTAAGGCTCCGTGTCGCCTTCCTGCGGGGGTGCGGTACTCTCCATTCCAATATTGAGCCACACGCGCCACGTCACCGTCCATAAGCCTTCCGAGTCGTTCGACTGAATCACCTCGCTACTGTCGCTTCCCTTCGGCTGAAAGAGGATCTCTTGGAATGATTTCAATGCCGCTAACGATACCTCGTTGTTTTTACTGAGCGCGGAATTCTCAATGAATTCGAGAAGCAATGACCATGCTCGGGGAAAGTCCCCCAACATTTGCAACAGTTGACGTTTCGTATTAAATACCCTGGCTACGCCACTTAACGTTAAAACCTGCGTTTCCGCCCATTGCTTTTGCGCTGTATTTCTGCTATGATGAATAAGTATGTTTCCACTTGTGTCGACCTTTTCGCTGCTAGCCGAGTTCGACAAGCTTCTCACTTTATCTAGCAGTGGAAACAATACTTGCCAGAGCACAGCCTGCCACGTGGGTTGATGCAGGAGGCTACCGTGTGCGGATATGGTGGAGAATAAGGTTTGACTTGCCGATTTGCGTACAGCCGGTCGCGAATCGACGCATAGATCTCCCAGTCTTGCGTAGAGACACATCCAGAGTTTATCGAATGGTGGCATGTTCGTTGTACCAGGAAAGTCGGGGAATACTGATGACGAGTCCCCGCGCAAGCAAACGCACAATTTTTCTTGGTTCTGGTAGAAATAGTCGCTTATGTTCCACATTAGACCGACAGCTGTGAGCGAGATGTTCAGTTCTTGTGTCTGCGATCCAAATTTAGCGGCTGTATCGACGCACAGCGGAAGACATCGCCAAGGCATTACCGGTAGAAAGTCGGTTACAACTAACTGTAAACATTGGAAAGCTATGCGTACTAAAGCCTCCCCGTGATGATCGGAAACCGCTCCTATAATACCGAGCACTAAAGGCCAGCCATGGTACAATGTCTCCCCAGCACCGTGAAGCACTTGCAAAACGCATTCTAGCTGTCGCTGTCTAACGTCTCCGTGACGCACGGATGATAACTCGGACAATGGTCCTAGCAATAGCGTTTGCAATTTCTGATTGTCGCGAAGTGGCTGTGGGTATTTATGCTGAAGAGCCATCTTGACGAGATACGTAATCGCTTCCACGCCCCATTCTCTCATACGAATGTGCGGGTGTTGACAAACTTCTAATAAATGGTTTGTTAATGGTCTCCAAAGCACTTCTACACGTGGTAAGTTGACTAAACCTGTCTCTAAAAGTTTAGCAACGGCAAACAGGGAAGGTTCACGATTAGAATACGCCAGCTCCATAGCCTCGTGGCTCAGTTTGCACAGAGCATCTATCAAATGATGTAGAGCGACATCATCAAGATGCTGACTACTCTCGAATAATCTACTGAGCATAGCGCTGAGTACAGGTAGATCCGCCATAACCGCGTTCGTCAACACGGCGTTCGGATCAGCTGCGGTTCTTCCAGCTTTCAACGATCCGCCGGTAGAAGGTTTTAGACCAAGTATCCAAACGAGGTGTTGAAGAGTAGTAAGTACCAAGTGCCATGCGCTACCGAGTATGCTACCGTGACAATGGGCCAACGACAACAGCGCACGCATGCATTGCAGATTTTTTGCAGTCAACATGACGGGACCTTGATGAGCACCTGAATGTAATTAATGTGATAAAAGATTAATCGAATAATAGCAAGATGTACATAACTGATCGCATAAGCGAATTATTATCCTACCAATTGGTAACGATGCCGTTGGTAGTGGAGTACCAACGGCCACTACTTGTTGCCTGTAATCGGGTTCACCCATTGTCAAGTTGTATTGAATCGAGTCCTGCTGCCTCGCGGTTGGTATGCCTTGAGGTGCATTGTACAGTACAGTCAAGGCGTAATTAGGCGGTAGAGATGCTTTACATATCGCAGTAATAAAAGCATCGCGTGGTGCTTGCAAATCCAATTGACCACAAAGAGACGCGAAGGTTTGAATTGCTTTTAAAACATTTTCTGTCGCCGATTCGTCCGTGCTGCAAATTCACAGATGCATTTGTACCCTCATATTTTTTGCATATTATATAAAATAGTAATAATTTATCCAAGACTGCTACCTGGCATCTATTAACGGGCTGAGAGCTGCCAATAAACCACACCAACTAGAGTTTATCAATTGTACATGAAGTTTTCGTTCGGATTCGCTGGGCTGATAAATCTGAGTTTCGCCATTATCATCTTTCGATCCATTTATAGCCAATGCAATCGATCTTATAATGTCTAACAAGCATGCATAAGCTATACTAATTCCATAACCGATCGGTATTTGCGGCGGTTCGACTTTATCCAACATTTCCAAGCTGTGAAAGATAACTGTGCGTTATCATCAATCTTTAATGCTGTCATCGTTATCAAGAAAAATATGTACTATCATCATAAATTGGCTTACTAAGTTGGCTTAGCTTGTCCACTTGTAAATGTTGCCACTACTGGTAACCAAATACCGCGTGAATAAAAACCTGGTTGAGGCGATACGCCAGGCCCGATAGGCATTCCTGTGAATAATGGTGAACCTGTGTTTTGAGGCATAGTTGTACTTGCTGCTGTTAAAAACAAAGAATTGTCATATAGCATCTTAGAAGAATATACACATACTTCGGATGGTAATAAAAGTGTGGAGAATTGAACATTATGCATGCAAAAAGACTTTAAAATAAACAGAATTATTAATATAAAAGTACAGCAAATAACATTATCAAAAGACATAATAGTGTCTCGCGCCAAGTGTTAATTTTACAGCCGTTTATCGCGGTGATGTAATACATCTGTACCTGTCTGACTCATCATTTGTGGATTTATAAAGAGGCTATGTACATATGCGCCTAAGCTATTGACAATATCTTGAAAAATATTTGTAGCGTGTGGCTTCAAGTCATAACATTCGCAGAAATTTGTCAGCAAATCTGCTTGAACTGTCATTTTGTGCAAAACTTCCAACGCTAAAGCTCTCTGCCAGGTAGGTTTGTCAGGATCCAGAAACTTCACGATTAAGGATAAGAATATTTCACATTCTGTCACCTAAAGTATCGGAATGTCACTTTAACTTATGCTTACAATAAATATCGTACATCATTATGTATAGATTCAGAAATATTTACCAATAAGGAATGATATTTCTGTATCAAAATCGATACAACTCGCAACAGCCTCATACTAATAGGAAAGTAAGGTTTATCTAAAGGTGTAGCTTGTTGCAAAGATGCTGGTACTGAATTACGATACTTGATATTAGGCGAAAACAGTTTTATCACAAGTGCACACACTCTCTCCTTCAGTAAGAAGCTAAACTCTGGGTGCTAAAAATTGTATTTTTATAATATATAATCTTTACATAACTATATGAAAGATCCTGTTAAAGGTTAAAGATTAAAGTTAATTTTCCTATATCTTAAAAATACAAATCTCTCAGATCATTTACCTTAAAAAAGACTGATGAAAAGTTTGTTAAAACTGATTCTAGCAGTTCCAAACCGAAAGTTCTAGTCATTTCAGTAATGCCTATTAGCCAGTATGGTTGATCGGCATTCACCAATTGTACTAGATCCTAAAATCAAATACACAAAATAATAAACCATAATATTATATTCTATGTATAGATTTACATAATTACATAAGCATTAAGTAAATAAAAAAACACCTGAAACATCAAATATGCATCTGCAGCGCAAGGGCCGAGACCTTTAGGCGCTTGATTTGTTGGAATTTTCAGTTCCTCTAAATTCACTTCATCAGACTCTGGCTGATCAGGATTCAGCTCATCCTCGGCAACTACTCTTTCAAACACCAAAGACACTAATTGCCTTACAGTAGCACCGGCTGTGTTTATCGTTGTACAGTCTTTTGTAAAATGTAACCGAAAACAAAGCACCAAGTTCTGAAAAGACATAATTTTAAATAGAATATCAAGGATGTTATTGAAGAGAGATAAAAAGATATTCATACGTAAATGGATCCTTACTCTCGCCAAAGTATCTCCATGCACCACAGCATTACTTGTAAGCAACAGCGTTACAGTCTGCAAAACTTTAACTTCCTCCGTACCTGATTCCATCAACAACCACAAAGTATCGGTAATATATCGAGCACCTTTCTGATCTACCGCCTGCTGCGTTATTAGCCTCTGCATCATGCCCAGGCAAAACTGGAAAACAGTAAAAACTTGTATAATAACATTAATATACAAGATATATAAGATCTAATTTTTTTAAATTAAAGATATAAAGTATAGCTTCTGATACCTTGATGATTTTTATGTCCTTACTCTCACACCCTTGAACTAGAGGATAAAGTATTTGATTTACAATATAATATATTGGTGTCCCTGGGTTACTTGAGGCTGTTCTCAACTTAGCGATTCCTTCCTCGCATGACTGTAACAGATACAAGCTATGACAGCTACTATGTTCAAGCAGCAATATGCTATCTTCAGTATAAAGAAATTATTGTAATTCATTATTGTTACTATAATAAACAATAGCGTAAGCTATTATATTCTATATCTTTCAATATAACTCGAATATACATACACACACCTGTCAGCTTCTAAACTTACAATATACAACTCCACATAGAATATTCTATATAAAGAGTATATAGATTGTTACAGATCTTTAAGTTTCAAGTTTTAGTTTAAACTTCAATGAGAAACCAAATCAAGACCGAAACTAAACTTTTGGTTTCAAGGTCCAACTGATTTCAGATAAGACAGATGACAGTCTCGTGGCTACGTGGCTACGTACTTCCTTGATTTGCGGGTACTTCTTCTTGGTCTCTGAGGCGAGTACCTTGAGGTCCGACTGCAGGGCCTCCAAGAACTTGGAGGCGTTCTCCGGGTTGCCGCCGACGGCGGCGGCAGCGGTGTTCGCTATCGCTGACATCGCCACTGTTGCTCGAGTCTCCCTAAATCAGCACGGTCTCTGAGACCGGGAGCATGACGACTCACTACCGAGGAGCCGAGAGGCTAAGCGCCACGGTGTTCAGCCGTCGAACGATGATCGAATTGGTATGCTTCGTCACGTCGATCGTCGGTGACGATAATGATAGCGGACAGGCGGTCCATCGGAATCACCCCTTTCGTCCAGTCGCCGTCGATTACATTAGACAGGCTGCTGCGGACGCTCGTAAATCGCACGTGTCCGACGATTCTCGTTCGTGTACTCAAGATTCACGCAGCTACAACTGGCTAGGAGCCTCTTGGTTGCGATTGCACGATCGACATACAACTTGACTTGACACGATTGACATAAACTCCGGAGACCACGTAGGCACGTATGCAGCCGCGCGGCGCTGCTGCGCTGTCACCGCTAGAGTCCCTAGAAGACAGAGGGAGCTTTGCAAGTGACACTAGAGTCCCTCTGGCGCGCACAAAAAGCGCGTCGACTTATGTCCATTTCTATCAACGCAGGTTAATTTTAAGGCCGGTATTCATAGTCGGATCTTATTTCAAGATCGTCTTAAGTAATATCTTAAGATGCTAATACGGCTCTGTGATTGGTTCATAACATCTTAAGATCGTACTTAAGACGATCTTAAATATAAGATCTGACTATGAATACCGGCCTAAATCTTGGTTTAACCCGATGGGTCCGATTCACGTTCACATGGACTGCGTTCGAAAACTTCACTCGGGTGCACACCAGCGTCGTTCTGTCCTTGTTCAACTTTTAAGGTTATTCTACATAGAAGTCGTAGGCCGGTATTCATAGTTATTTAAGACCGTCTTAAGTTCAATCTTAAGATGTCATGAACCAATCACAGAGCCGTATTAGCGTCTTAAGACATTACTTAAGACGGTCTTGAAGACTATGGCCCGTATTCATAGTCGGATCTTATTTCAAGACTGTCTTAAGTAATGTCTTAAGTTGCTAATACGGTCATTTCATTGGCTGAACGGAGTCTTAAGACGGCCTTTGACCAGACTTAAGACGATCTTAAATATAAGATCCGACTATGAATACGGACCTATGAATACCAGCCGTAGTCGTGAGTTGTAAGAAATTGACCAATCACATTCGTAGTTAAGGAGAATATTCAATCTGTGATTGGTCAATTTCTTACAACTCACGACTTCTATGTAGAATAACCTTTATGCTGGGTCTACAATGCGAGTCGCAGGCCGGTATTCATAGTTATTTAAGACCGTCTTAAGTTCAATCTTAAGATGTCATGAACCAATCACAGAGCCGTATTAGCGTCTTAAGACATTACTTAAGACGGTCTTGAAGACTGTGAATACCAGCCGCAAAGTCGTGAGTCGCAAGAATTAACCAATCACAGTCGAATTTGAGGAGAATAATCGACTGTGATTGGTCAATTCTTGCGACTCACGACTTTGCGACTCGCATTGTAGACCCAGCATAAGGCCCGGTCTACAATGAGTGTTGTAAGTCGTAAGTCGTAAGAATTAACCAATCACAGTTCATTATTCTTCGACCGCAAGCAGACTAATGGATTGTGATTGGTCAATTCTTACGACTCACGACTTACAACACCCATTGTAGACCGGCCCTAAAAGTTGAACAAGGACAGAACGACGCTGGTGTGCACATCGAGTGAAGTTTTCGAACGCAGGCAACGCAGCCCATGTGAACGTGAATCGGACCGCAGCCAGTGATGGCAGTTTTGAAGCCCAACACCACGGTGCTGTTGGAGTGGGGGAATCCCACTACAAGCTCGCGCCGTGTCCGTGTGCGCTCCGCGCTCGGCTCTGCTTCGGGTCTTAGAGACGAGCAGACATATTATGTTCCTTCTCCTTTCCTCCTATTCAGCCACGAAAGCGACACGCGACGCGCTTCGCTTCTGTTACGCGTTGAATGCCTTTTCTAGATATATAGATATATCTAGATATTTAACAGATTTATTTTCTCATAATTCTCGTCAGTTGCTAAATGTTTCTGAAATACATTTAATGCTTTTCTACTGATTTTTTTTTATTTATTTAATATAAATGTCTTCGCAATAATTAATCGTTGTTGCAATATGACTCAAATACTGTAACATGTATGAAAATAAACATAAATTAATAAATAATATACATTATATGCAGGGATCGGCAAACAATTAATAATAAAATTATGATAACCGATTACTTAGTTGATTATTAATTGAGAAAAGCTATTTTTTGATTACTCGATTAATCAAGTAATAAGAATTTTTTGATTACTCGATCAATCAAGTAATCAGAATAAAAATTTTTGGTTACTGGATTAATCAATTGCTCGATTAATGAATAAACAGTGTAAAATATTTATCAACATTAAAACGAAACGATTAAATAAGATTAAATTAATAAAAATTAAAAGAGGAGCTTTATTAGACATAAAGATAACATTAAGTTAACCGTTCATTATTACGAGTGTCTTCCGCACTACCTATGAGGTGCCACTAATAGTGCGTTAGGTTTTTAACATGGACCTTCGCCTGTAGCCCTATTATACCACATTTTTTTATATATGTACATATATAGATATAATTTCTGTATTTTCTACATCTATTTTTCATAGATGTGATGTCCAACACAGAGTGTTCGACAATTTTTTAACACATCTATTATTATTTATAGATGTGATGTCCAACACACAGAGTGTCCGACAATGTTTTAACACATCTATTATTATTCATAGATGTGATGTCCAACACAGTGTCCGACAACTTTTTAATACATTATTAAATGTACAAACATGATAAATACATTTTGATACATCATCATGTTTGTAATAAGAATAATACTGCCCATAAAATATTTTATTTTAAAAATTACTATGTTACATATTAGATGTGGAAGGAGTAGCAGTTTCATCAATATCTGCAGCATATAGTCTTAATTCTTAAATGACCTTTTTGCTTTTTGGGACATGCAGAATATAATATTTTTGTTGTCATTAGAGATATATGCTTTTCAGTAATTTGCATGGTTAAAGCAGTTTTTTTTCTAGCTTTTAATGCTGACTTTACCACACAAGAAGCATTGCCATTTATATACGAAAGTTTATTTCGTTTTTTGTTTTTATATCGGGTAAAAAGGAGAAGATTCTCTCTGAGTCGGCATTTGAATTTGGTAACGATCTATATAGCATTTAAAAATCTCTATCAAGTTAGCCCCCTCACCAACGCAAAAAAATCCGCACCTATTAAAAAATTTAGTGCTATTTATGTGCTAATTTGTTGCTCTAGTCCGGATTTTGTTGCTCAAGCCGTTTAGCAGGAAACGGCTATCAAAATGGGGGGGGGGGGAGCAGCTTGTCGTCAAGTTAGCCCCCCCCCCCATAATAAAAAACCTATATAGAGTGCTCAAATCCAAAAAACAAATACACTAGAATTTGTTGTTTTTTTGTTGCTTTAAGATAGCGTAAACAAATTTTCGAAATATAAGGTTCTGTAAACAATGCCACTAATAAATACTGCATCTTTGACCGTTATCTACGACTTCGATGGCTAAAAACTAAGTGAAAGAATTTGTTGCTCGTCTCTTTTTGGTCTTAAAATATTCTATGGACCGTGCCCTACCAGAATATCCAACTTGCGATTTTGTTGCTCGCCCCTAACTGCAAATAAACAAATTATTTATCTCCGCGTCGACCGTTATCCATACGATTTCGGTGGCTAAAAACTAAGTAAAAGAATTTGTTGCTCGGCTCTTTTTGTTATTTAAATATTCTATGGACCGTGCCCTACCGGAATATGCAACATATGATTTTGTTGCTCGCCCCTAACTGCAAATCAAAATCGATCGACGCGGAGATAAATAATTTGTTTATTTGCAGTTAGGGGCGAGCAACAAAATCGCAAGTTGGATATTCTGGTAGGGCACGGTCCATAGAATATTTTAAGACCAAAAAGAGACGAGCAACAAATTCTTTCACTTAGTTTTTAGCCATCGAAGTCGTAGATAACGGTCAAAGATGCAGTATTTATTAGTGGCATTGTTTACAGAACCTTATATTTCGAAAATTTGTTTACGCTATCTTAAAGCAACAAAAAAACAACAAATTCTAGTGTATTTGTTTTTTGGATTTGAGCACTCTATATAGGTTTTTTATTATGGGGGGGGGGCTAACTTGACGACAAGCTGCTCCCCCCCCCCCATTTTGATAGCCGTTTCCTGCTAAACGGCTTGAGCAACAAAATCCGGACTAGAGCAACAAATTAGCACATAAATAGCACTAAATTTTTTAATAGGTGCGGATTTTTTTGCGTTGGTGAGGGGGCTAACTTGATAGAGATTTTTAAATGCTATATAGATCGTTACCAAATTCAAATGCCGACTCAGAGAGAATCTTCTCCTTTTTACCCGATATAAAAACAAAAAACGAAATAAACTTTCGTATATAAATGGCAATGCTTCTTGTGTGGTAAAGTCAGCATTAAAAGCTAGAAAAAAAACTGCTTTAACCATGCAAATTACTGAAAAGCATATATCTCTAATGACAACAAAAATATTATATTCTGCATGTCCCAAAAAGCAAAAAGGTCATTTAAGAATTAAGACTATATGCTGCAGATATTGATGAAACTGCTACTCCTTCCACATCTAATATGTAACATAGTAATTTTTAAAATAAAATATTTTATGGGCAGTATTATTCTTATTACAAACATGATGATGTATCAAAATGTATTTATCATGTTTGTACATTTAATAATGTATTAAAAAGTTGTCGGACACTGTGTTGGACATCACATCTATGAATAATAATAGATGTGTTAAAACATTGTCGGACACTCTGTGTGTTGGACATCACATCTATAAATAATAATAGATGTGTTAAAAAATTGTCGAACACTCTGTGTTGGACATCACATCTATGAAAAATAGATGTAGAAAATACAGAAATTATATCTATATATATGTACATATATAAAAAAATGTGGTATAATAGGGCTACAGGCGAAGGTCCATGTTAAAAACCTAACGCACTATTAGTGGCACCTCATAGGTAGTGCGGAAGACACTCGTAATAATGAACGGTTAACTTAATGTTATCTTTATGTCTAATAAAGCTCCTCTTTTAATTTTTATTAATTTAATCTTATTTAATCGTTTCGTTTTAATGTTGATAAATATTTTACACTGTTTATTCATTAATCGAGCAATTGATTAATCCAGTAACCAAAAATTTTTATTCTGATTACTTGATTGATCGAGTAATCAAAAAATTCTTATTACTTGATTAATCGAGTAATCAAAAAATAGCTTTTCTCAATTAATAATCAACTAAGTAATCGGTTATCATAATTTTATTATTAATTGTTTGCCGATCCCTGCATATAATGTATATTATTTATTAATTTATGTTTATTTTCATACATGTTACAGTATTTGAGTCATATTGCAACAACGATTAATTATTGCGAAGACATTTATATTAAATAAATAAAAAAAAATCAGTAGAAAAGCATTAAATGTATTTCAGAAACATTTAGCAACTGACGAGAACCCTTATGAGAAAATAAATCTGTTAAATATCTAGATATATCTATATATCTAGAAAAGGCATTCAACGCGTAACAGAAGCGAAGCGCGTCGCGTGTCGCTTTCGTGGCTGAATAGGAGGAAAGGAGAAGGAACATAATATGTCTGCTCGTCTCTAAGACCCGAAGCAGAGCCGAGCGCGGAGCGCACACGGACACGGCCCGAGCTTGTAGTGGGGTTTCCCCACCCCAACAGCACCGTGGTGCTGGGCTTCAAAACTGCCATCACTGACCGCAGCAGACCGCAGCGGGCAGCCAATATAGGTTATTGTATCCTTAACCTTAAACTGCATGAGATGATATAACTTGCAATAATTGTTTCATAAAAGTGAATAAGACGTTTATTGTTTATTGTAAAAAATTATTATGTCACTCGCGCGACGAGGACAGGTTTGTGTCTCGTTATTGTTTATAATTAGTGAATGTTTGTACGCTCGTGTATGCTTGGGTTAATGTTGAAAATTTATAACATACGTCATGCGCACCACAGATTCTCAGTCGCTAAGAAACTGCGTTTCGAAATCACTGCCAATCCTGAAAATGTATAATATATATATATATATATATATATATGTGACGTAAACTATAGAATAGATTTTCAGTACTTGCAGTGAATATCGAAACAGTCTAGTGAATACCGGAATGCAGCCCTTGTCGTTTTTGCTATCTTTAGATTCACTGCAAATTTTGCAAAATCTACGTTTGTTTCCAATTTATTTTTAGCATTGGGGGACATTTGCTCGCATTTGGCACATATACGATGCAAAATGGCAAGATCCGTACAAGAGTGCTGAAGTAATAAAACATTATCTTATGGGAATGTACAAGCCAATATATCATCCACTGAGTAAGTATCATGTATTGCAATAACTCCTTTTTCCCAACAAGCAAACTGCCTGCAGTATAACAACAGATTAGGCCTGTTTTTTTTTTTTTTTCAGCTGAACTTGCACAGTTCAATCTTTTCTCTTTTCTTTCCAACATGAAAAGAAAAAGAGAAAAGATGAACTGTGCAGAAGTTTAGCTGAAAAGGACAGGTCTATTGGTAGCAGATTTGCTTAAATATTGCAACAGATCTGATATCGCTTGTGTGTCTGCATTAAACTTGTGTTTTTACATAGCCTATTGAACAAAATTATTTCGTAAACATTTAAATGATTATAAAAATGCAGATTCTGTTCAATTTTTACAATCTGCCATTATATACTATTTATATTCTGTTAACAGATTTCATTATATTTCTGCTGACATTCTGAGCTGACAAAATTTGTAGCAGACACTTTCAAAATCTGTTCTTGACAGATTTGGCTAAGTTTTCATTATTTTGGAACGCTTATATAAGTTCAATTCCATATAACAAAGCGTTAACTTTTTTGTATTCTTATGAGTAAAGCAATTGTTATATGAAAATATTAATATTGGGAGAAAAAGAACATTTATCTATGCACCTATTGTATAGAAAAACTATGAAAGATTAAAACAATGGAAGAACAAGAATAAAAGATTTTTTCCTATAATTATTTTCATAGAGCGAAAATATTTATATAACTATATAAAATATTATAGAATAAAAAATTATATAGACCTAATTATGCATCGCAAATCCAAATCTTTAGATAAAAAAATGTAATAAGCGTAATTATTAAAAAAAAGAAAAAACTTTGATGTGGACTATTAATATGTACTTAATAATTTGTATATAGATTCTTGCGGCGATCATGTAGTAGTAATAAACAGCAAGGAGATCGCCTTACGCGGAGACGAATGGCGAAAACGTGTGTACTTTCATCATAATACGTATCATGGAGGTGCCACTTGGACTCTTGCATGGGAATTACATCATAAGGATCCAACTCTGGTAATTGATTTCTTGCGATTTCTAAACGCACGATAATATAAAATTTTATTAATTTAATTATATGACTATGTATATAATTGGAACAGATTGTAGAAAAAGCTGTATACAGAGCACTGCCGAAAAACTTGCAACGGAGGTACACTATGCAAAGACTGCATATATTTCCAGATGAAAAAATACCTGAAGATATGTTGAAAAATGTTAGTAATCAAATCAAACAGCTAACAGCCGTCCCTGTCCGACTAGATCATATTCCACAGAAGGAAGTAGACAACTTCCCACAACTTTTAAAGTATCCCGAAAATTATATTCTTAAATAATAAGTTTAATATAAGTACTAAATATACAGCAATGTATCCAAAATGATAATATACATGTATATACTAATGCTGAAGTCCTTGATTGTGTCATACGTTTTTTACATAAGTAAAATCCATAAATATTAATTCCAGTTCCAAAATTAGAATCCCAACAATAATATGCAATTGTGTAGAATCTATTTACAAAAATATTTATAAAAACACGAGTATGAACGTAGATATATTCGTTACATGTGTATATATATATATATTCACGCGCTTGCGTATCTGTGTTCGTGTTATATTAATGTCTAATATCACAATTAAAATTCCTCCCATTTTTCCGTAATTCTACCTGATTCGTCGTCGTCATCATTCACAATTACGGAATACGTATGAGAAGTATCCCATTTACTTCGTTTTTGCTTGTCGGATGATTCTTCCAATTCTGGATCTCTTGATGATTCTGTGGTGTCGGCAATTCGTGATAGCGACAAATTCCTCCCGTACAATTCCGAATTTTCTGCATCAAAGTCATACGAGTTGCGTAAAATAGGTATATCGCAGAACTGACATTGCGGTTCTTCGTACATGTCTTCCAAGCACGGGTGAAAGATTTGGTTGCATATCTGACAGACACGGTATTCCAACAACGTTATCTGCAACAATGTCGTGCAACATCTAGGTAACTTATGGCCCCGCGGGCACGATCTGATGTGCCATCCGTCTATTATTTCGCTACATAGGTTGCACTTTTCTATTTGATTCGGATAGTACGTAGTCGTGTTTAATATTTCCCGAATGCGTTGATTTATATCTCCGTTCTTCGTATCCTCGTCTACACCTTGGTATATCTCCAGATATCGTCTTAACAGAAACACAGCAGACATTTGATCTTCCGACAGCGTATTCTTCTTTATCAAATTTTCAAGATACGCACAAGCGGAATGTAGGAAGATTAACGGGAGCGCTTCCGTTATCTTACACTCTCTTACGTGATCCATATTCGGCATTGGCTTCTTCGTCGTGCACACGCTCCTTATCACCGTCATCCACATTGATATTTGCAGTTTGTAGAGCGATAGCGGCTCAAGCTTCTTCGGAATTGGCCAAATTACCGCACAGGGATCATTTGCCTTGGCAGCTTTTAGTCTAAGGACTTCCATACAATCCCATATGCTTCCAAGATTTGTGCTATTATCAATAATAGATAGTGGATCACATATTGCACCTCTTAAAGTGAAGATATGCATTGTACTTGGTTCCCTCATCACCAGATGATCGTATACTGTATTCGGACTAGTTATATTTGCAAACATTATTTTATTTGGTGAATAAGCGAGCCCTAAATATTGAACACGTGTCTGTGGTAAATGACTTTTAATACTGATATTAACTAAATCATTCGATTGTGTGTCAACGACAAAAGTATGACTGTCTTGTGTGGTGATTAGGAATTGTTGAGCAACAATAGGAATTATACCTAAAACAATATATATATATATATATATACACATATACATATATAACAATAAATAATATATCCTAACATATTTTAAAGATTAATTAAAATGTTTATATAATATAAAGTACATTTATAAATCTAACTGTAAGCTATAATTCTTAGCTGTAATTCTTACCTGTAATAGTGAATTCTTGCACACGCAAGTGTCGTATATTTTTCAATTCTCCCGCCGAATTTATGCATAGCAACAAGAGGAAAGAACCTTTAGCGGCAAGAATCTTTATATCTGATTTATCTCGAGGAATCATATACAAATAATTAACTGCTACATGATCAGGATCAACATATTTTTCTACCGATATTGTTTTTACAATATTATCCCTATCCGTTAATTTTATGCCACGTATTCTTCCGTCAAAATATCCAACAATGATCAGATGCTCGTTTACATTAATAGTGATCCAACATAATACATTGGCTTTTAATGCATCATTTAAATATATTGTACCAACAAACACAAGCTCCAAGCTTTTTGTAAAATTTGATATTCTAGGGACTCTCCAAATCAATATGTCGCCACTACAATAGGCTACGGGAAAATATGCAAAGGAAGTTTCCCCTGTTTTGGAAAGTTCACCCCACGTCATAGAGCAAGCTTGCAATTCCTTTATCCTCTTAGCTATCCTTGCACTCTGGTTATTCAATTTCTTAGGAAAATTACATATATTAAGACTAGTTTTGATTTCACCTCCTATCATTTTTAAGTGCAGGGATGAAACGTCGCATATGGAATACCAATTATTAGAAACTTTATGCAGCAAATCAACCGCACCTGCCGAGCTTAATATCGCTAACACACATTGATTTGGAGAGATCAAATTCTTCGGCGACCACGCCGTCTTTACTATTCTTGGAAATTTGTCAGTTGCTCCATCAAATTTCGGCGTAATCACATCATTCATAAGAAGCGAATAAATGTCTTTGCGCATCAGATGCCCCATCAAGATATCCGCCTCGTTTTTAAGTGCATACGCTGGAAAAGTGTCAGGAGGATATATGAAAGACCGGGCAAACTTGAAAGCTGGAGTCGGTGACATAGGCGACGGTTCCAACTGCTGTAATACAAAGTATCGAGGTTAGGTTAGGTTAGGTTACCTCAGTTGCTTTACTTAGCCGGTGTTTTGCATTTATACATAAAAATATTAAAAATACCACGATGCAGGTATGTATAAAACTCAAAAATATGTAAGTTGCAGAAATAAATTGCTCGATCTCCCTCTCGATATAAATGCAGTACCGGAGATCAACCTTTTGCGATGGAAGAGTAACTTACAAGCACGTGGACGCCCTTCTCCGTGATTATCGAGATTTGATTATCAGGTGACCATTGTATCGCGAATGGGCTCGTCACTAACGGAGAGATATTGACGCTATAAAGTTCTTCCGTTTCCATCACGAGTCATTAATTTCATTTCTTAAAAACATCACGACCTCTCAGCTACGAAATCTCTTCTTCTTCTTCTTAGGTTATGACCTTCAAAAAGTGCTTCTTCTTCGAGCCAAAGCACATAAATGGCGTAGCGATATACGACAGTCGTAGTCCTCGACCTGACAAATCAGGATACGTCAAAGCTTGTGCGTTAGAGCCTCCGCACAAGACTCTCGTATGGTCACGTAGCATAACGTAACGTGAGCCAACGCACAAGAAACGTATTGGTTACGGCCGTTACGGCGTTATACGTTTCTTGTGCGTTGATCTACGTTACGTTACCATGCGAGAGCTTGTACGGAGGCTCTAACCGATACGTTTCTTGTGCGTTGACTAACGTTACGTTACGCTACGTGACTATACGAGAGGTCTTGTGCGGTGGCTCTTAAGCTTAAGCCCCGGACACACCCTTTTTCGTAATGCTGGGTCTACAATGCGAGTCGCAAAGTCGTGAGTCGCAAGAATTGACCAATTACAGTCGAATTTGAGGAAAATAATCGACTGTGATTGGTCAATTCTTGCGACTCACGACTTTGCGACTCGCATTGTAGACCCAGCATAACAGTAACAGTAAAGTTTCGACCAATCGCGTTGCTCGATTCGGGAACGTACGGTCGTACCAGCCTTAGGCTGGTATTCATAGTCTTCAAGACCGTCTTAAGTAATGTCTTAAGACGCTAATACGGCTTTGTGATTGGTTTATGACATCTTAAGATTGAACTTAAGACGGTCTTAAATAACTATGAATACCGGCCTTAGACCCAATTTCACCAACCACGGTTAGCTTAACCGACGGTTAAAGTTAGCAGGATTGACCAATAGAAATGAATCTATTGGATTTCTATTGGTCAATCCTGCTAACTTTAACCGTCGGTTAAGCTAACCGTGGTTGGTGAAATTGGCCCTTAAACCTTGTGTCCACGATGCTAGAACTGCGTCCGAGTTTCGGTTTAAGCCAATGAAACTGCTGCTTTTCTGTAAGAGCTTCAAGTTGATTGGCTTAAACCGAAACTCGGACGCAGTTCTAGCATCGTGGACACAAGGCTTAAGCCAATGAAACTGCTGCTTTTCTGTAAGAGCTGCAAGTTGATTGACTTAAACCGAAACTTTGACACAGTTCTTGCATCGTGGACACCGGGCTTTAATGCCCTGTGTCCACGATGCAAGAACTTGGTCCAAGTTTTGGTTTAAGCCAATCAACTTGCAGCTCTTACAGAAAAGCAGCAGTTTTATTGGCTTAAACCGAAACTCGGACGCAGTTCTAGCATCGTGGACACAAGGCTTTAAGGGCTGCGGTCCACTTGATGCTACAAATGCTTCGAAGCATTCCTCTTCTCTTTTCTTTCAATGAAGAAAGAAGGAGAAGAAGAACGCTCTAAAGCATTTGTAGCGTCAAGTGGACCGCAGCCAAGATGGCCAGGACGAACCAATTGTCGAGCGAGCCGTAAGGCGTGTTTTTAATCAATTGCACTGACGCAAGCATGAGCCGTAAAGGTACGTTTTCATGGGCAGTAAAATGCTGCAGCAGCGAGCAGCAGTTTAGTAATTTTCTAGAAATTACTAAGTAATTTCTAGAAAAGTTTAATAAGTTCTAGGAAAGTTTAGTAATTTCCTAAGAATTTTCTAAGAAATTACTAAACTGCTGCTCGCTGCTGCAGCATTTCACTGCCCATGAAAACGTACCTTAAGGCGTGTATTAATCAATTGCACTGACGCCTGAACCTTTTTAATCTTTCAACTTCCCGTTAAACTGGGGAAAACCACCTCTTTGAAAAAGAGGTATATGTGTGGGGTGAAGGGCTGCCTGGGATCGAACCCAGGACGCCAGGGGGTCAATCATGTATTAATGTGGAACGTGGAAAGTGAAAAGTTTTATATGACTATCTCTTTCTATTTAATATCAATAAAAAGAGAGATTTTTCATTTTTCACGTTTCCACCCTAGGGGAAAAGATTCATGATTGACCCCCAGGACCCTCGAGTTACTGACTAAAGCGGGGAGCACACACTTCTGCACAACGCATATTGCGTAAGCATAAGGAAATTGATTGGTTCATACACATGTGCATAAGGAAATAGACCAATCAGTTTTCTTATGCTTACGTATTATGCGTTATGCAAAAGTCTGTGCTCCCCGCTTTAAGGCCATCGCACACAAAATTGCATAGGCTGCATAAACATAACATAAGACTGATGGACCAATGAGCATCTTATGTAAATTAATATGGCGACTTTATGCTGGATGCTCATTGGTTTAGCGGTTTTATGCTACGCTTATGCTAAACTATGCATTTTGTGTGCGATGGTCTTTAGGGCCAAAGCACATGACATGGCGTAGCGGTCTACGACAGTCGTAGTCGTGGACGTAAGTAACGCACAAGCTTTGGCGTAGTGTGATTATGTCGTATGGAGATATACCAGCTAGCTTGCGTAAACCGGTGAGTACATATCCTGATAATTTCTAAATAAATTAAAAGTAATCGTCAAATTTAATTGTTAAAAGTAAAATTTTTACTAATTAGACTGTAACAACCTAAATTATGATGTAATGAACTATTTTTGTGCTTATATGTTAAATGACGAACAATGGTAATTTTAGGTTAACAGCAATTTTTCTTTATATAAGAGTGCTTAAAGAATCTTTTTTATTTGCTTTTTCCTTGTTAATTTCTGAATTTATTTTAGATTGCTATCATCATGTCCGATCACGATAATTATTGCAATGATTTTATTTATGATATCGGAGGTTCTTCGGATGATCACACTCAAGATATCGGAAATTTGTCTGATGATTCTGAAAACATATTATTATTGCAGAAAAAAGTGGCGATGAATTTCTTATAGAATTATATAGAGAATGATCATTTTTGTACGATAAAAGAAATCCTAATTTTAAGGATACATTAATGAAACAAAATGCTTGGAACGAAATCTCTAAAACAATGATTGAAACAAATAGTGGTAATTTTTTTATTAAAATTAAATTTTACTAAGTTATTTTTAGTCATTACACATATTTCTATTAATTTATTATTTTTAAACTTCCACTATAGGTGATTTTTACACGCCTGATTATTGCCAAAGGAGGTGCACTTCATTGAGAGAACAATATAATCGTGAAAAGAAAAGAATAGAAAATCAGTGTAGAAGTGGGAGTGGTGCTCCAAATTTAACTTATCGTCAATTTCCATTATATGCTCAATTAAAATTCTTGGACCACGTTATCAAAAGACGAAAGTAATTTCATTTTTAGTGATAAAATGGTTGAAAAATAATTTCTGAAATTCGTACATAACCAACAAAGAGGACATAGGCGCCTCCCTGGTAAAAATAAAATAAATCGAGCCTACATTCAATGTGGTAAAATTCATTTTCTTTTTTTACAGTACGTCTTTCTTGCGTGAATCGTACTTATCCTCAAATTTTGCTATGTACGCCGATAATCCCCAATCTCTTAACAAATCAGCAACACTCGTGGCACTGTAACTTGATATTGGGGATACTTAGAAGATGTTTTTTCGAGTTTAATCTTTAAATTTCGTTTCGTATGTACTTCAACTTCTCCAGTTTTTCCTACAGCCAATCGAAAAACTGCGCTGGACTAGAACTAGAGTGCAGCGCTTTCTGCCGCAATTTTGTAGTTGCGCAGACTCGATTCAACGATACTAGAAAAAGTAGTAACCTCAAGTACAAAAAGTAGTAAGAAGTTTAGTTTACTAACTTCGGTAGTTGGTGTAACTATTTACAATTACTAGCAATAACTAACATTGGTTTGTTGGTAGTACCGAGTTTCATCCGAATCAAGTGACATTTCTGCATTTTTTTTAGAAGATATACAATTAATTTTTTTTTACTTTCTTCATTCTCGGCGCTGCATCAGTCCGCCATTTTGAATTTTCACAAAAGGCCACATGGCATTAAAAAGTAGACACTTCAACGAAAATTTTAAGCTCTGGTTGGTTGAATTATGTCAAAAATTGAAGTGGGCAGGAGGGGACTCCGACACGCGGAGAATGCCCCATATGTATAATAACCAGTACGTTATAATGAGCTATGTTCTGTTCTAGCTATATTTTTGCCATCATATTGTGCCAGCAGGCCATGCACCATTTCTGCTGTGTTTCTGCTGTTATTAGCTCATATGGTAAGCCATACCCAATTCTTGCTACATTTTTACTATCACATCGTGACTGCATGTTGTGCACGATTTCTGCCGCGTTTCTGCGATTACATTGTGGGCAGCAGATCGTGCTGCTAGAAAATTAAACTTAATGAGGACGCAGGGGACAGGAATCTGCTCGATGGTCATGCTTGGATCTGCTGTCCGCATTCTGCTAGCATTTGGCTATTAGGGTATGCGTAAAATAAGACGGTCCTAAATGACTGTGAATTCATAACTAATAAGGTAATCTTAAACCCATGCTTAAATGTGTTTATGAATCACATTAAAACGTTTTCAAATGAGATCATCTTGATCAAGGTACGCCTTGAGAATTTTCTTAAATCCCGTCTTCTTTTTTGATTATGAATCTAGAGGGCGTCTTAAGACCAGAGTGACCCCAAAATCGGACATTTTTAGCCTATTTTGGTGGCCCTCAAAATTCGAATGGAATTGTATGCCAAATGATGCAACATGATGGGACATTAATCTAAAAAGAAATTAAAGTTGAGCATAGGCTTAGTTTTGGAGATACGGGGAGTCAAAGTGGCCAAATTCCCAATATATATTATTCAAGTACAATAAACACAAAAAGGATGTTAAAACTTCTTTGATAATAGTGGTATTTTTAAGAATTAGTCCGAATGATTCTCTGACCACCGTACTAAAAATCCATTCCCTCCACCCCTGTTACTTAATTTTTTAAAGGGGTAAAACTACCTCCAAAAGAAGTTTTTGCTGAATTTCTGGAAAACGGATAGAGATACGAAAAAATGTTTCGAATGAAAGTTGTTTATCTAGAAATTTTGCACAAAAAAAGGTTTCTTTTATTTTTTTCGTAGGACTTACTCTTTGGCCGGAAACCGTGCTTTAAGAAAGATAATTTTTAAAAATAAAGGGAATTTCCTCTTAAAAAACTATAATCACAAAAATAAGTGTCGATATATTTTAAAATATAATTGTAGAAAGATTTTAGTTATCTCAAGTATTGCGAACTGTGATTACACCGAGTGAGTGCACAACACTGTGTTTTACACCGTATGTGATATTTGAAGTATCTTGATATATAATACTTAAAGGAGCTAGAAATTGACAGAAATTGACAATTAGTGTCGCCAGCTTTGACACTTATAATTAGCAGTTTTTGCACTGTACTTAAGACTTTTAAGGTTGGTTTATATTTATATTGATTTTGATGAACTGAAGCGCGCATAATATACACTGGATCAGCCAGTGATACCAGTTTGGAATCTTTGCCCGCTGCCTGCACGCGTGGAGGAGACCGTGTCCACTGTACGATCATTTAATTTGGTTGGATAAAATTTCAAGATCGCTTAAGATCAGACTTAAGATGATCTTGACTAATGAAATCGGACTATGAATACTGGTCAAAGTAAGCTTCGTGTAATATTCAATCAATTGATTCTCCACTTTTTCGAATGTTAGAAACCATTACTATAGTTTAATAAACGCTTTTATTGTAAAAGAAGCCTTTTATTTTATCACCCAAACGGTCTTTTTGAAAACTTTTTTATATCTGGTTAACTATTTATTTCTGATCCCGAGACTTATACGGTGTTTTTGTTTATTTTGTATTTAAAACTTTTCTACTTGGTCATTTACACCATTTTTTTTCTTTTGCGCACACTGTGGTTGTGCACACTTTGATTACACATATAAACTATTACAATATTTGTAATAATAAAAGTTGTAATCTTTTTGCATTTCTTTCACAATTAAATAACATTTTAAGTATATAATTAGCGTAAATTCTATGATTTTTTGTCATGATACGGTTATTCTTCACTATTTAACAGTTAGATTTTTTGCAAAAAACGTAACTATCAGGTGTACAAGTATGAAATGCGGATTTTTTTATAATAATTGTTTATAATAATTTTTTATAATGATAAAAAGTGGTTTATTAAAAGTATGTTCCATTGCTAGTTACACATTTTTCCCATCTTTCGGGTAATTTGTGAATACCACGCCAGTAAAAATCTTCTCCTTTTGCCGCGAACCATTTATCGAGCCATTTTTTGACATCTTCGTACGAACCAAAGCGCTGCTCAGCAAGTGCGTGACCCATCGATGCAAACAAGTGGTAGTCGGAAGGAGCCAAGTCTGGTGAGTAAGCCGCATGGGGTAGCACTTCCCAGCTTAGTGTTTCCAACGTGCCGCGAACGAGTTTTGCCGTATGTGATGGCGCATTGTCATGGAGAAAAATGACCTTGTGTTGCCTTTTTCGATATTCTGGTCGTTTTTCGAGTAGCGAACGGTTCAAATCGATCAATTGTTGTTGGTAGCGTGGTTGTTTTTGTGTTTGTGAATCGTCTTCGTCCAATAACGCTTGCAATTCTGCATCTTCGTACTTTTTTTCCGGTTTTCCGTGTTCCTTGTCTGCAATATCGAAATCACCACTTTTGAAACGCCGAAACCATCGTTCACACGTATCTTGTGATGGAGCATGTTCACCATAAGCTTCTCGAAGTAATCGGTATGATTCAGCAGCAGTTTTCTTCAAATGAAAACAAAAAACTAATGCTGACCGCGAATGCTTTTTATTTGGCACAATTTCGACATATTGAACACAGCAAAACAATACTATGCGAACACTTTTTCAATTTATCAACTATGCGCGTTTGACACTTGTTGATGACACAACAAAATGGCATATACGTCAAATTTTTATAGTGCGCAGTGCGCAGTGCGCCATATGTTGTCTCAAATCCGCATTTCATACTTGTACACCTGATATATTTTATTGAAAACCTCACATTTCAAAGTGTGCGATTTTTTTACGTGTAGTGAACCTTCCTCTTTAAAACAAACCAAGGTAGAAGTCGATAGGACTATTTGTTTAAAAGTTATGATTTTTTTTCGTAAGTGGGACTTATATGTCCCTGAAGTATGAAAAAGTATCTTATATTAAGATACTTTAAATATATCACATGCGGTGTAAATATCACAGTTCGCAATACTTATGATACCTACGTGAAATGTGGACGCTATTACGTGATTTCGCTGGGGCACGTATTTGAATAACGTTTTCTTTCAGGAGATAGAACGAGAAAAGGACAATAAACTTTATAAATTGTATCTATATTTATTGTAATTAATACATATATCTATGTTTTCTGGGCCTCTTCGTTTTATGTTGCGTCACTATAACACCCCAGATAGCACAGCTGATCTTTATGAATTCAAAAAGATCTGAATCTGATCTTTATGAATTCATAAAGATCAGCTGTGCTATCTGGGACACATTTTTATATATATTACTATGTGCACCCTATTAAACCCCGATCCTACACACATATTGCGGTAAGTGAACGAATTATATTATAAGTTATACACTTATTAATAATTTGATACCGAACTGAGGTTATATTATGATGAGCGTGGACGTTAGTTTAAATCGTAATCATGAAATACAAGACGGGCAACTTATTTGTCCGTATCTAGGGATTTTTTACCTTAAGGCCAATCCACATGTAGGAAGATACTTCACATGGTGAATTTTGTAAATTCTGAGTATCTAAATTAATTCTTTATGAACTATGAGTATTCTAACATATATATATATAGGTTTTTATTTCTCTGCCGAATTATTTAAATGTAATATGACATTCTTGTAAATTGCCCAGCACATGTTAAATAGTAGATACACATATCACATATCACATATTACATCACTGCCAGGTAATTAATTAATTGTTAAGTAATTTTAACGAAACGTCAAATACGCTGAAATTGTAAACATTCTGCTCTGGGATTATGTCTGTCTTATTCGGATGATATTAATTGTTAAACATAACATTGTGTTACATATGCTGCGTTTCTGCGTATGGGCTTGCTCACTGAGCAACTTTCTCGGCTTACCCCTGCGTTTTCGCTCACGGGTGACGCAGGATTAGCCCAATTATAACCATATATCCGGTTATTAAATATGCATCTGGACAATGCGTATTTCTCGTGAGCTGTCCTAGGGGAAGGGCACCCCAATAAAAAACCAATCTATATAAACATGGACATAAACAATGACAATGATTTTTCACAATCACCGGGGACTTGGAACCCCGGCGATCGGCAGGCTGGCTCTATTGTCCCTGGGACCGGCAGGTCGTTATCCTGCGAAGGGCTACCACCGGTGCTGACCTCGGGCACCGGTGGCGAAAATGTGACTGAGAAGACTTCACCGGTGTTGATCTCGGGCACCGATGACGTGGATGCTACCGAGAAGATTGAAGCTGACTTGCGACAGACTACGGATGGCGATGCTGCTACTGATGATGATCGCACTTTGATTGAGGACGCTAACACGATTCTTCGAGATATAATCGACGGTGACCGTTTGGAGCGTCCCGCCTCTGTTTCCTCTGTTCCCGAATACTCTTCAGGGTTGGAAGACTATGTGAAGTCAATTTTTCGGTTGAGCACGATTCAACCAAAGACGATACTATGGATACCTCAGAAAATTGGGAGGATAGTCCAACCTACGTTCCGGACTCTGAAGAGGAGCGGAATAGATCCTCATATGATCTTAGAAGTGGCACATCGAAGAGGAAGGCTGAAATTTCTCCGACAAATCTTAGGAAAACTCCCAGGAAGAGGAATAAATTGGTTGCTATGAGAAACGTCAGGATAAGCAAATCTACTGGCGGCACTCCCATTCCGGAGGAACACTTGGTTGCGCAAACCCGAATCAGAGTCATGCCCGTAGATGAGATCCGTGGACTTGAGACCGAAAGGCTCTCTGATGTTGCTTTAGGTTTTATCGAAAAGATAGACAAAATACGAGCCAAGAGCCAGAGCCTACAGGGGCCTCTCAGTAGATCTGTCAAAGAAGGTCTCATTAATATGGAAGTTATACTGTCAACCTTGACAGAGAGATTAGAGGATGCTGGAGATACCTCCTCATTGGAAACGCGAGTGAATAACCTCACTGCGCAATTAAATGCTTCTAAGAAAAAAGAAGAAAAGATGCGACATGATGTGGATACATTGGAAAAGGAAAACTTTAGATTGAAGAGGGAAATTGAGAATCTCCATCAGAGACTTGCCGCGCTGGAGAAAAACACCGACAAGACCAAAATTACCCCTTTTGTTTTTGGTGAAAACTCAGAACTTAATGAGACGAATATGCCTCCGTCTGTTGGGGCTTTGGCTGCGAGACCATTTACACGTCCGAGCTTCGACGCATCTCTCCGGGAACATCCCAAAGATGCTTTAGAATTATAGACCGCCCCGCTTCCTCAAAGAAGCCCGAGAGGTAGGATAAGGGCGAAACCAAGGATTATCAATAAAGAACGCATATCTAAGGAGTGAACAGTGATCGAATCGGGCGTTGACTCCCGCTCTGATAGGGATAGCGTGGTGGGTGGTACCTCAACAGCTGAGGATCGCAGACGACCCTCCTATGACAATACAAATCTTGGAAGGGCTCGACGTGTATCGTCCTGGACGTGTATCGGACTGGATAGCGGACTCCGAAGACGGCTCTGTCACTAATAAGAAAAAGTTACTGGAGCTGAACAATGAGATTAAAAGATTAATAGACCGCAGGAACCAGCTCAATGAAAGGATGACTGCACACGCCGGATCCTCGGGGAGGACTTCTCAAAGGAAGACTCGTAAGACTTCTTTCCGAGACCCAGAAACGAGCGATCCCGATGTTGAAAAGAGGAATAGACGTATGCCTACGGACACTGGTGCACGCATAAACCGCAATGACAAGTCGGTCGGCCTTACGGTAGGAATCACATGCAGCGGGACACAAAGAAGAGCTCCGAGAACCGCCGCGGTCCTAATTACGGGGACGAGTCCTGAGACGTCCTACGCGGACATTTTGAAAAAGGCTCGCGAGGAAATATCACTAGACAGCCTCGGTATAGAAAAATCTCGGATTAGAAAGGGCCTAAATGGAGGAGTAGTTATTGAGATTCCTGGTACGGACGGTTCCTTGAAAGCGGATACGCTGGCCAGAAAATTAAGGGAAGTTCTGACCTCTACTGCGCGCATAACCAGGCTCACCAAAATGGGTGAAATCAGGTTATGGAACCTGGATGATTCAATCACACCTACGTCTTAAATACAATCTCTAAAACAGGAGATTGCACCGAGATGGACATTAAAATAGGTAACCTTCGTCGCACGAACAACGAATTATTTTCCATTTGGGCCAAGTGTCCACTTGCTTCGGCTATTAAGGTCGCATCCTCTGGTAGGTTGAAGCTTGGCTGGACTGTTGCGCGAGTTGAGTTGCTCAAAGCCAGACCTGTACAGTGCTACAAGTGCTGGCGGTTTGGCCATGTCCGTAACACCTGCAATTACCCGGAGAACCGCTCGGGGTGGTGTTTTAAATGCGGATCCCAGGGACATCAGATCAATGCCTGCAAAGAGGACCCGCGTTGTATCATTTGTGAAAACGCAGGGAGACAATGAAATCACCGTCTCGGTTCTTTGGGCGCGTGTTTAGAGAAGGACAAAGATGTAGCGAAGCCTGGTCCTGGCATTGGAAATCGCCGGCAATAAATGACGAATATTAGACAAATAAATTTGAATAGAAGTAGGGAGGCACAAGACCTCCTTACTCTCCACGTTAACGAGCTGGGTGCCGCGGTGTGCGTAGTGTCGGAGCCTGCTCGCATGCCCGGCACACAGCAATGGTTTAGTTCCAGCAATGGTCTTGCTGCTGTGTATATAAATGCACGGGTTGCGGAACACCCTGCGATACTTGTGGCACGGGGAGTTAGCTCAGTGGTTGTGAAATATAATAATCTACACATTTTTTCATGTTATATTTCTCCTAATGTCGATCTCAACGCTTTTTCCGACTTCTTGGAGGAAATAACTACGCTATGGTCTAGTGTTCCTGACGGCACCGGTATTGTTATATGCGGAGATTTCAATGCCCATGCGCATTACTGGGGCGCCGACTCTATGGATCCCAGGGGCAATCTCCTCATTGAATGGGTCTCTCAACATGATTTACGTCTCATCAACGTTGGAAGAGTTCCCACTTTCGAGAACCACCGGGGCTCTTCTATTATAGATTTAACATGGACCTCACCCGACTTGTTAAACAAAATTATAGATTGGTCTGTTCGAGACGACCTTGCATCACTTTCCATCGCTATATAACATTCCGAGTCTCTGACCCCTTACGGGGCGTTCCGACGTTTCGGGGGTCCAAGCGACGTTGGAATTTCAAGAAAATTGATTCGGATTTATATAAGGCTGCGGTGGAGTGGAGATGCGATGTCACCCCATCCAGCGAGGAATACATGATCAATGAAGGACCGGATAAGTGGATACACAGTTGCATTTCTGACGCCTGCAGTGCTGCTGTCCCGCGCATAAACACCCGAAGGTCTGATTCCGTATATTGGTGGAACGACACCATATCACACCTAAGATCTGCTGCCATTTCGGCTAGAAGAAAATGGATTCGTGGACGCCGTATGGATCCCCCTGAGTTATCGGAACGTAAAAGGGTTGCTTACGTGGTAGCTAACAGGGAATTGAAGATCGAAATTCGTCGCGCTAAGACCAAATCATGGCAGGAATTAATTGATAAACTCAACGATGACCCTTGGGGTCTTTCCTACAAAATTGTTTTGAGTAGATTAAGAAAGTCCACTCCTGAATTGACCACTACTCTGGAGCCACCAGTGCTCGATTTGCTGCTGGATGAGTTGTTCCCTCCCGGAAATGAGCTTACTCCCGTTGATCTCGGTAATTGCGACGAAGACCGAACACCAGTTCACCGTGGGCGAAGTCGTAGAAGCGATTAAGAGCAAGAAGAAGGTGAATACTGCTCCAGGACCGGATGGATTTAAGGCCACCGTGCTTAACAAGCTACCACCAGCCATGGTGGCACGTCTGGCACAATGTTTCGATATCTATTTGAAACATGGTATATTCCCGATGAACTGGAAGACGGCCGATCTGGTCTTGATTCCCAAAGGAGAGGCTCCCCCTCTGGGAAGTGTACCGAAGGCGCGCCCAATCTGCCTCCTCAACGAAATAGGAAAAACCTTCGAAAGGATTATTGCCAACCGAGTCAGCGCCTGGATGGAGGATAATCCGAGAGACGACTTGTCAGACAATCAATTCGGGTTCAGGAAATCGCGATCAACGACGGATGCTCTCCTGCATGTCATGAATATCATTTCTGAAGCTCGCGCGAGGGGGAAGGTCATCTTTGCGCTCTCCCTCGATATACTCAATGCTTTTAACTCCATTAAGCTTCATGGAATTAGGAGAGGCCTTAGAAATATCTCCGTCGTATACTCGAGGCATACCTGAAGAATAGGAGAATTCGCTATACAACGATGGACGGATCCAGACGTACGAGGAGGGTTCGCAGGGGGGTCCCACAAGGCTCCGTATTGGGTCCCCTCTTGTGGAACATAGCGTTCGACCTAGTACTGAGGACGCTCCTCCCTCAGGGTTGTCACGTTGTCTGCTATGCTGATGACACGTTGTTGTTGGTTGAGGAGGATAACTTCGACGGTGCATGTGAACTGGCTGCGGAGTGCCTCGATTCTATCATGAAGAATATTAAAACTCTTGGTCTTAGGATCTCATGGCCGAAATCTGAGGCTATGTTTTTTGGCAGTTGTCCACGAAATGCTTTCTTTGAATGCCCGGGCATTAGATCAATCTCCAAAAGTATGAAATACTTGGGGGTGATTATCGACTCTCGCTGGTCTTTTGCCAAGCATATCAATTACATCGCGGACAAAGTGACGAGGGTCAGCAGGGCCCTTTGCGGCATCTTGCCTAATTTACGTGGACCAATCGAGTGCAAACGTAGGCTCTATTATACGATCGCACTTTCTATCGCGCTGTACGCAGCCCCCGTCTGGAGCCGGGCGCTGATGTCGGAGAACAAGCAGCGGATCATGCGGAGGGCATTCCGACTGTCCGCACTGAGAACAACAATGGCCTACCGTACCGTCTCGTACGAGGCGGCTACGTTGCTCGCAAGAATACCTCCACTCCACTTATACGCGGATTATCTGAGAAGAACGTACGAACGCCTACGCGATCTGAAGGCACGCGGGGAGTATACCGTCGACTCTCCCTCAGATGTGAGAGAAATTGAGTGGAACGTACTACGCGAGCAATGGCTAGAGCACATTCGAGATGATAGGTTGCCCGGCAGACCTACGCGAGAGACAATATCTCCGTCTTTTGATTTGTGGATGGATCGACGCTCCGGTTTTCTGAGCTACCGGATAACGCAGTTTTTAACAGGGCACGGCTGCTTCGGAACATTCCTACACAGAATCGGAAAGGAAGACACTTCGATATGCCGATATTGTTCATCCGCTGAAGATTCCTCGGAACACACTTTGTCATCATGCCCCTTTTGGGGTTCTGAACGTGGCGAACTTACTGCAGTCATTGGTCAGGATCTGTCCTTGACTGCTGTCGTTGGCCAGATTTGTAGATCGCGCGAAGCGTGGCGCGCTTTTTCGACTTTCGCGGAGCGGGTTCTCCGCCGTAAGGAGGATGATGAACGAGTTAGGCAGTAGCAGGGTCTTGCGAACCCAGGCGTTAATAATGGCGACGATTGATGTATATATTATTGTATATAGGAAACTTTCTCTTTCGTTACGAGTGCTTGGTGGGGTGGTGGCGTCTCTCCGGGGGGGGGGGGGGGGGTGGTGGGCGCTGGTCTTCCTCGGGCTCCGTTCCGCTTGGGGTCCGGTGCATCGTGGTGCGATGTTCCTGGATCCCTGGGGGGGGGGGGGGGTGGGGGTTCTCCGGGGTTGGCCGGCGCGCGCCGCCCTCTGGGTCTCGTTTGTCCCTCACCACGTTACTCTTATTTTTTCTTTTCTCCGGGGCTGTTCTGTGCTTGCGGAGTCCTCCTGGGGCCGGTCGGCCGGCGCTGGCCGCTCGCTGCTCTTGGGACTCCGGCGCCATTGCTAGGCAATGACTGTTTCGGAGCCTCTTTGTGGCGGCCGGGGCCGGTTGGTCGTCCCCTGGAAGTCCCTTGCGGTCCGGAGCGGATCTACCTCGGATATTTATTTATTACTTGTCGCTCTCTGTTCCTGGGGGGGGGGGGGGGGCATTACTTTTTCTCCGCGATGCGCGGCTGGGAATGCGGGACCCGTGGATTCGGGTTCCCGGTTTTTACATGGTGGTGGGTGTGTGTTCTCCCTTATTCTTGTGGGCTCGGAATGCGAGCTCACGTTTAGCTTTGTGTGGGTCCCCTCTCCGATAGAGGGGATAGAGGGTGTCCCTGTTTGCTTTATTCGTATACGTCCCTATGTGGTTCGTGTACGACACTTTATGGGGGGGGTGCGGACTCTCTCGGAAGAGTGGTCTCGCAACCGATGAGGGGAGCCCTCAGTGATATGGCTGCCCGCGATTATCATCATGAGGGCTCCCTGAGGTGGTCGGATACTGGCTTGCGGACCCCGGGTGTTTGAAAAGCATGGGACTTTCGCGCCATTGGTGTTGCGTGACGGCTATCTGACTAGGGACTGCTCTTCCGGGAGATGAAGTGCCTCTCCTTACTGTTGACTTCTCGTGTGTTTTACGTCTATTTATTACGTTCCTTCTAGCGCCTAGGGAGTGAGGACTGCCCGTTGTTACGATGTAATACCTCTGGTCTCCCGTGCAACGTGACTGTAGTTCATATGTGCTGAATGTTAGGGAGAGGGGTTTTAGTGGGTGCAAGCCCCACATACCCCGGGTGGCTGGGGCCCGGGCATGCGCGAGGCATATTTTTTTTTTCGTGGGGAAATCTTTTACTGCCGGCCATTTCTGACCGGCAGCCCCCGAAGGGGAAGACCCCCCCGCCCTTCTGGCAAAGGGACAGGGGGAGTGTGGGATTCCACACGTGCCGCAGTGTGCGACACGTGCAGCCTACCCACTAAAACCCCACGGGTGTCCTTACCTGCGCCAATTGGGGGCGTCCGGGAACGTTTATCACTGCATCCGGACGCCCCCAGCGCTGGGCCTGACTGGCCCTCTACCCCGAGCCTTGCGGCTCTGTAGCTCTAGGGCTAGGAATCGTTGGCGGCAGGGTGCGGACACCACACACACCGCCGCACCTCCCGTTACTTGTGGGAGGCTGGTCGACGACCGGTGCCAGCCGGTACGCCGACCTCCCACCTTGGAGACCTGTCCGTCGTCGGAGGGAAGGTCCGAGGCGTTCACTGTCGCTCACAACTGTTGGTCGCATTGCCACCTAGAGTGGTGGTGGCATCTATCGTCGGGCGGATCGCCGGGGTTTCTCGCCCCGGCGTATCCGCTCTGCCTCCTCTTTGGCGGACATTACCTGGCCACAAAAGGCCAGGAATGCCCGCCATTTCGCTTCGCTCCCGACCATAGCCACTATGGCCGGGAGGGAGAGGTTGTGACCGGACGGAGGATTGTGTCAACCACACTCGCCCGATAATCATTAACAATCACGGTCGCCACTCGATTTTGACCTCTGATAACCGAGAAAGGTAATAAGTAAAACAGACTGACCATTCGCTGACTTCGCTAATTCCCCTCCTTATCGCTGCTTCGCAGGTACCCTGTCGCTCTCTCGCTCCGGACGCCCGTTGACTGGGTCACCGTGGGACACTTCGCCGCTGGACGGACCGTCGTCGGGGATTTCCGCTGTGCACCGCTGGAATCTCTACTCCCCTGGTGGACTCGTCGCTGGACCTCGCCGCTTCTGGATCGCTCGGTCGCCGTGGGATGCGTCGCGCGGGACACTCGCAGGTAAGTATTAACGTAGGAATCAGGTAAGCATTCGTCGCGTTGAGGTAAGTGTCTGTATAATAATAACTCTATTGTTTGACAATAGGTAGAATATAATTTATTTCCTCGTTTCAGAAATACAATGGATTCGCCCGCACTCGGATGTCTCGCGTCCGCGCGTACGGAGAATTATTATTTTCGCTTTCGCTATTACTACTCCCGAACTCTTCGTTACACGTTTTGCGTAATGGGTACAGTGACGCGTGTGTGAAAACGTGTTGGCGATCTTTCGCGTCGCCCGCGGGATCGTTTCGCGCAATCTCTCAATCGCCGGTCGCTTGTCCGAAATTACCCCAAGTCCTTTCCATCGATACGCAGTTAGCGCGCGCGTATCGTGTACGACCGTTCCCTTCGAGATCACGCGTAAGACTCCTCGAGTTATCGCTCCGGCCGCTTCGCCCCGCCGTGGCTGCTCCGCCCCACTCCGGCGGCAGTCACGCGGTTACGTCAGCCGTGGGAACTTTCGCCGCGTGATCGCGGCGTGACTCGCCGTCCCGGTTTGTTTACCGCTCGCCCGTGCACACACACGCGCTCTCCCACTCGGCGCAATTTACATGTCCGCTATTGCGCTCTCGCTCACTCACACGACACAGTCGCTCGCGCGTTCGCTCTCTCTCGCCCACTCGCGTCCCGCGTCGCGTCCTCCGCGCCGCCGATGTCGGACGCCCGATCTCGGCCGCCGTGCGTCGCTCGGACTCGCCGCTGGTCAGAGGACCTCCCCGTTACTCCCGCGACATATCGACGTCCTCCGCCGGAGTGGGGGGTGGGGCTTGACTCACCGCCCAACCCGGCCTCCTCCTCTTCCTCGCCGCGGTGCAGGCTTTACTTCCTGCCCTGTGGGCGGAGGGCCTCTTCAGGTCCGCGCACACAGGGCAGTTCACCTTCTCCCTGCACTCGCGGGCACGGTGGCCCTCCGTACCGCACCTGTAAAACCTGGCACTACGGTCTACAGCGCTGGTGCACGTAGCCCTGACGTGGCCCCTCTCGAGACAGCGGAAACATTGGAGGGGCCTCGCCTCCAACTGTTGAACCCTGGCGGTAAACCAGCCAAGCTGGAGTTTGTTTCCTCCAGCGTTAATGGCTCTGGTAGCCGCCAGGGGGCACTTGACTCACGCCGTGAGCAGTTCGTTGCGGCCACGCCTGTACGGCCCCACTTGGACCTGCATTCTTGGGCACTTGCCCAATTCGGCAATGGTGTTCGCTACTTCCTCGGGGAATACCGAGTCCTCTATGTCTAGGACTCGGATTTCCCCTGTCTTGACGGGTCTCGTCACTATGACCCCCTCGCGGCCGCGGAACAGCTCGGACATTTTCTCCGCAAGCTTATCCGCTTTTTGCTCGCCGTCCTTACCGGGGAACTCGATGAGGAGCGCCCCGGTTTGGGCCCTCTTTGGTTTAAGGGGCCCTTTGATGCCCAAATCCTTGAGGGCGATTTTGCTACGAGCCTCCTTCATCAGTTGCTCGTATTCGCCCCCAAGGCTCCTCAGAGTCACAGCAGCAGTTTTCGGCGGCTTCTTGACTGTTGCCCTGCTACTGTTGCTAGATGCGGTGTTGTTTCCCGCATTTACTCTTGCTTTTCCTTTTTTGTTGTTAGCGGCGGGCGTTGCCGTCCTTCCCGACGTGCCCTTTCCCTTAGGGAGTACGGGGCGCTTCTGTTGCTGCTGTTTCTGCAGCTGTCTCTGTTGTTGCTGCTTTTGTGGTAGCGCTTTCTCCTGCGGAGACTTCTTCTTCGCCGCCGCTCCCCTCTTGACAACTTTTGTCCAAGAGGGCTGTGCGATGGGAGCGTTGGCAGGAGAGGTTTTCTTGGCCTGGCTATTATCATTGGCGGCTCCCTTGTCCAAGGGTAGACGCCTGGCGGTCTTCGCCTGGCCTTCCGAACCTCCCTGCTTCTCCGTCTTCTTGCTCCCTTTGCCCCTCCTGTTCTTCCTCGGAGTAGAGGCAAGGGAGCTAGCTGACGATGGCGACGGATATGAGTCCCTGCCGCCCGCTGGAGTCAATTTCCTTCCAGTAGGTCTGACAGGGGCTCCCGGTGGAGGCATGGCGATTCTCGCCATGAGTTCCCGGAACATCTCCTCGAATTTCGCCTCCATTTTTCTCATCTCGGACATGATCCTACCCTCCAAGCTCATGTCCTCTTGTTGAGTACTTCTCGGCGGTACCGCTGGGTCGATCGTCACCGGGGGTTTTCCCAGTAACGACGGCCTTACCGCCGCTGGCATTCCCTCCTTTTCTATTTCCTGGAGGATTGCCTCCCTCCTGCTCGTGTCCGGTGGGTCTACCTCTTCGCCGTCCAACGAATCAATGTCCCTGATGACGTTGGACCTATTCTTTCTCCTCTTGCGTGGATGAGACTCCTGCCTTTCCGGTGAGGCGGGGAGATCAGCATCAGCTGCAACGGGACGGTCTACTTCGACCTCTATCTCCCCCCATGGGACGCCTTGGCGTTCCTCCAATTCCTTTCGGAGTTCGGCCACCTCTGCTTCCAGGCTGGCCATCTTTCTCCTAAGGTCTTCCACCTCAACGTCCCTCAGCGCAGCTTCGTCGCCGGTTTCCATGCGGCTAATCAGATGTGCAGCGGCCGCGCTGATCGTAGAGGCAGCCTTGTTGAGGCTGCCCTGGTCTCCTCCCTTTAGGTTTCTGCTGGTAGTGTTTACTTTGTCCACCACGGCCACTTGTTCGATAATCAGTCGCGCCAGATCTTTACTCGGCCGATGTCTGAACTCCTCCATCATCTTGTGTTCCCCCTCTCATCGTTTTTTCAACAGCTCAGCAGGGATCATCGGATTGGTCAGATCCTTGATTCTCTGCTCTTCCTCCCTACGGCGTCATTCGGCGAGTTTGACCTTTTTGACCTCCCACTCGCCCGTCGTTATAGGTCTGCCTCGTTTATTAGATCCTGGCCCGAAGACCAGTCTGTGATCCTCGTCCTCTGCCACCGAACAGTCTGAGACCTCCGAGTGTGTCGAACGGTCACTGCCTTTGTCCGTGGCCTTGTCCCAACCGCTCAGATATTCCTGAAACTCCTCGTCATCTGAGAGGTCTATCGTCTCCCCGGCGTTCGTACGATCCCTACGGGATCTCCTCTCTTTGTCGTGGTCCGCGGGGACCTTGGTTGATTGCTCCTTGCTGGAGCTCGGACATCCGATGCCCAAAGCAGAGCTCTTGGCCACCTGGGAGTCTTTAAAGGACTTGGGGCCAATCTTCCTCCTGTTACCACTCTTTGATGCAAGAGCGGGGGAACGAGAGCGATCTCGCTCCTTACCCTCCTCCCTCGACTTTCTTTTTTCTTGGGTAGGATTTGAACAATACATTTTTGTTGAATCCCGCTCCCCGCCGGGGGAGCGTACAATAATTATTAATATAAAATTCGTATATTTAACATAATATAATATTAATATAATAACGTTAACAGCATGCATGAGAACGCCTAAAAAACGCTACCTGACAAAATAAAGAATTTATTTAATAAATTGAAAAATAATTAAGAATCAAATTTAAAGAAACATAAATCTAAAAAAAAATCTATTCTTTATGTATGTGTGTGCATATATGTTCACGGAGTAAATTATAGTACTATATTATCAATACGCGATTAATAATAATAATAAGGGCCGTCAATTGACACTTAACGAAGATTAACACAATAACATTTAAACGACACCCAACGATAAAGCCCAGGTAGCAAGCACATGTCATTTTGACGTCAAATACTAGTCATGTTTGTACAAATGACGTCAAATGACCAAAAAGCGACTATGTCTTTAAAAATGACATTATACTGACGTCATTCCATAACGTCATTATGACGTCTATTTTTAGTCATTTTTGGTCTATGACATCGGCGACTAATAATGGACGTTTATAAGACGTCATTTTTTAGACCATCTAAAGACGTCATTTTAAAGACGTCTTAAAGTCGTCCAAATAAGGTCTTTTTGTAACATAACTATTTTTACAACAGACGTTTCGGTTCTATACATTGAACCATCTTCAGTGTCTATTACACGAAAGCAAATTACATTAAGGCGAATTATATTACATAGTCTGTTACACGAAAACTAAACTAATTACAATAGCTCTATCATTAAATCACGCAGAAGACGACGATTGATATTAAACGCATGGCTGTAAATTAAAAATATAATCAAATTACGACGTGTCAAAATTCAATAGTTATAATATAAAGTACGTACTGTTCATTGGTCTGTGGTGAAAACGCTTGTACAGTCGACATTGTCGATATCGTGTATGTTGATTATCGTAAGGGAGCGACAGACTATGCGGTGGCGCACGAACGGTACCGCATATATAGACAAAGAAAGGAAAAGGAAGGGGAAAAAGAAGAAACAATGGTAGGAGCGAGAAATTAAGAAGGGAGCAAACGAAGAACCGGGAGATATTCCTCGGGAAGAGACTCCGTGTCCTTTTGTTTGTTAAGCGGAGATAATTGTCTTTTAATGTGGATCATCTCTGACGTGAGTCTTCTCCCGAGTGACGGCTCAACGTCCAAGATCTCCACTCCCTCCCAGTCAAACTCGTGGTCAGTTTGTAATCTATGAGCCGTAATTACCGAAGGAGAAGAGCTTCTATTAATGTCCATTTTATGTTCTTTTAGCCTATGTTTTTAATTGCCTCTTCGTTTGCCCCACATAGGAAACCTCGCAGTCCTTGCACGGGATTTTGTAAACTACCTCGCTATGAGAAAGCTTGTCAAGGTTGTCTTTTCCCGTCTTGATGAATCTTTTTAAGGGGTGTGCAACCGAAAAGACAATCCTTGCAGTTTTAACAAATGCTTTAAATTTTTCGGACGTGGACCTTATGTAGGGAATAGTGAAGTATTTTATATTATTTGATTCGACCGATATATCTGCTCTTCTCCTTTTCAGAGCAAATTGTGTAACTCTTCTTTTTATCATAGAAAAAATGAACGGTAACGGGTAGCTATTTTCTAAGAGTAACCGGATAATTAGGTTCAAGTTCTTCTTGTGGAATTGTGGATGTGAGATAGACAAGACCTTGTCCACGAGCCCGAAAACGACGCCCTTTTTGTGTGATATTGGGTGGTGTGAATGGAAATTCAGGTATCTTCCTGAAAAAGTAGGCTTGTGGAACCAGTCGAAGATGAATCTGCCCTCTCTCACCATCACCACGACATCGAGAAAATTTAAAACGTTATTGTCGCTGATTTCCATATAAATTGTAATCTTTCATGTACTGAGTTGAAAGTTTCTAAAATGTGGTTAAATTGTTCCGGTGGAGCTGCCCATGAAAATGTCGTTAACATATCTACGATAAATTTATAAAAGGTAACAGGTTTATTGCTTT
>JASTWL010000677.1:0-97195 GCA_035220575.1 Temnothorax rugatulus | reverse complement strand
AATCGAGACCGTGGTCAATCGGGACGGTGGTCAATCGGGACCGTGGTCAATCGGGACTGTGGTCAATCACAACGTGGTCAATATCAACGTGGTCAATCGCAACGTGGTCAATTTCAACGTGGTCAATCGGGACCGTGGTCAATATTAACGTGGTCAAACGGGTGCCACTCCTCCCGTTTAAGAAATATAGGGGGTCAAAGTTGACCATGTCCAATCAAAAAATATAGCAGCTTCACATTTATACTCCAATAATAATGTCAAAAAAATTCAGCCAAAATGGTTCTCTTAAGATTTTTGGCTGCTGATTACGAATCTGAACTCAGATTTTAAAAATTCAAGATGACGGATCCAATATGGCGGACGAATTTTTCTTAAATTCATCAGATTCACTTGAATCTCGTTACTCGGGGGTTTTTGGGGTCGCTGATTACGAAATTGAAGTCAGTTTAGAGAAATTCAAAATGGCGAACATTATTATTGGAGTATAAATGTGAAGCTGCTATATTTTTTGATTGGACATGGTCGACTTTGACCCCCTATATTTCTTAAACGGGGCATATGCTCATCTTGAAGTTTTGCAGGGATTATTGGGTCATCATAAGTAACCATTTGGCATAAAAAAAGTTTCAAAAATCGAGGTACCGAAAACGGACATTTTTTGCCGATGCTCTTTCGATCTCTCTGAAAACGAGCTGGTGTGTGTGCTTAATATGGTACAGAAGAATTTGCTTCCCGAGTTTCAAAAACGTTGGAATCAAGCTTATAGGAAAAAGGAACGATTTCTGCAAAAGAATGCCAACTGGTTGAACGGTGAATATTCCGTGAATTTGTATATATCCGATGAACCTTCTACATCTGGAAAGAAAGTAGGGAGACCACGCAAGGCTTTCAAAGAATCGGCCGAAGTAACACAAAAACAAAAAGCTGTAAAATTATTCCGTGATTCAGGACTTGATCATATCTATCACTCATATATTCGAGGACTGCGTTCAATTGGTGAGGAAAAGGAATCAGAAATTATTCAAGAGTTACGATCTGCATCACCAGAGGTAAAAGAAATGGTGCACCAACAACTAACAAAAGATCATACTCCTATAGTTCCGTTTACTAATGAGGAAGCTTTGGCTATGTTTATTGATTTAGATTTAACAAGAAATCAATATGTGCACCTCAGAAAATGCTTAATAGAAAAGGGATGTAGATTATTGCCATCTTACAAACAAATAGGTCAAGCGAAAGAGGAATGCTACCCGGATAAATCAAATATTAAAATAACCGATACTAGCGCGAAGGTAAATCTGCAGTCCCTTCTAAATCATACTGCCAATCGATTGTTGATGATAAATTCGCTTCAAACAATGAATCCACGAAACTTAGTTTTTTACAGTAAGTGGGGTTGTGATGGTTCATCTGGACAATGTGAATATAAACAAATACTTTCCGGAGAGAGTGAGTTAATTTCTGATGCCAATTTGTTAATATCATCTTTGGTTCCCATAAGACTAATTAATGAAGACACAAATGATGTTATTTGGCAAAATCCGACCCCTTCTTCCGTTCGATTTTGTCGACCTATTTCAATAGAATTTTCGAAAGAGACACCAGAAAAAACAAACAATCTTGTCAATGACATTGAAGCACAGATACGTGTACTCGCACCCACCTCAGCTATAATTGGAGAGAAAACAGTGACGATAAAACATGAATTGTTCTTAACAATGGTAGATGGAAAAGTGGTACAAATATTAACAAATACACCGTCTGCCTCAACTTGCAATGTATGTCGCGCCAAACCATCAGAAATGAACGATTTAAATCGCATAACGCGAAAAGTTGCAAATGAAGAAACCTACAGATTTGGACTTTCCACGTTACATGCGTAGATTCGATTTATGGAGTTGGTTTTACATATATCGTATAACTTGTCCTTCAAAAAATGGTGTGCAACCACTGATGTACACAAAAAGGAGAAAGAAACTAAAAAGCGATATATACAAGAACGTTTTCGAAATGAACTAGGTTTAATAATTGATAAACCACGCCAAGTTAGTGGAATTAGCAATGACGGCAACACTGCACGTAGGTTTTTTCACAATGAAGCTTGCACTGCTGACATTACAGGAATTGATGAAGAACTAATAAGACGATTCCATGTTATATTGCAAACTATGTCATCTGGAATACAAATAAATCCTCAAAAGTTTGGAGAATATGCTTATAGAACAGCAGAGTTGTACGTAACTAAATATGAATGGTATCATATGCCATCATCCGTGCATAAAATATTAATTCATGGAGAGGATATAATTCGTTATAATGCCATTTTACCACTTGGACAGTTATCCGAAGATGCACAGGAATCAAGAAATAAAGACTACAAGAAGTTCAGATTACATCATGCTAGGAAATGTTCCAGATTTGCCACAAACGAAGATGTCTTTCATACACTACTTTACACATCAGATCCGTATATAACCAGTCTTAGAAGTAATTCTCGGAAAACTACCGTAGAATTAGACGAAGATGTATTGCAGTTATTAAACTAAACGTAAGTTAATTTGTTGATTCCTTAAAATAAATTTAAAAAATCTAAACAAATAAAAAGTTTAACAAATCTAAAAAATGTAAAACTTATTAACAACAAAAGACAATTTAAAAAAATATATATGTACGTACAGTCTAAAAAAACCCTCTTCATGATGAATATCTTGATATTAGTAAAGGGTCTTACGTAATGTTTCAAGATATAATGAACTTATTAGGATTCATATTACCAAGTATATTTATTAAGTTTTCCGCCATCTTGGACCCGCCATTTTCTTTTACTTAAACTGCAGATTCGTCATTATCGATTATACAACACATAATAATATTTTTTCGTAAATACATGCACGGTTTGTTACAAATTTACTCGCATTAGTACAGTTTTGGCATTTTATGCCCACTTTATGGGATCCGCCATTTTGAATTTAGAATACAATCAAAATTGGTGCAGAATATTTGTATAGCTTATTTAATTTCTGAAAAATTTAAAAAAAAATAATGAAAATCCGTTAAGAATTGGCGCACGGCTCGATTTTTAATCACAAAAGCAGCTTCTCGCCCCACTGTGCGGCGTAATGCGCTTTGTCGAATTCAGCCCGAATCGCGTCTTCGGTTTCGAACTCGGAAGTCTCCTACATGACCTTAAGGTGCGCGTTCTCGAAGTCCTCGGCGATCTTCGCCACGCTCGGGTAGCGGGCGAGAAAGTTCTCACGTATCATCTCGTCAGTCGAGGCCTTCTGGGCAAGCGCATGGATCTCCCTCATCCGCCGGACGCATAATTCGCGGCAAGATTGAGCTTCGATTTTGACATGCTGATACGAGTTTATCGCGAACAGGGAATGCGAAAACCAGCACGTCAGCAACGGTTGAAGGTCGGCGTAAGCTGGCGCGAACTCAAGGCAATGACAATGGTTCGGCATGAAAATATCGTCGTCACGTGAAAGTACCGAAGTACAATAGACTTCGAGTTTCGAATGCCAGAAAAACAAAACAACACTGTTCCGTTCGTCAAGGTGACGAGTAACGGATTCGGTTCGAATTCCTGCGCGAAGGCACGATGGAATGTTCACGAGAGAATATTCTTCAACCACAATATAATAATTCGTATTGCTCGCGCACTCAAAACGACGATTTTGTTCACGCAAGAATAACGAATGCGAACGCAAGAAGGCGGAATCAAACGCAGTGCAGAGCTATCAAGGAAGAGGGTTGCAAGGAATGTACAAAATGATAATGCAGTATCAATAATCAAGTTTTGCAAATAGATTGGCACAGGTACCCGGTTACGGCGGGGAATGCACTCAAGTATCACTCAGGTCAAAGTTTCAGCAAGGTGCGTTGCGCGCGGTATTACGACACGAGCCTATGTACGACACGAGCAGTGTATGTACGACATGAGCAATAATCCACGACACAAGCATTAATTACGACAACTTCTTTTGTAACTGCGAGTATAACGGTAATTGTAATATCTAATAAGATTATCTTCAGTGCTATATAAGATATTCGATATCGAGAACCAATGCCGATAAACAATGTATTCAATCGATGGCAATTATGTTTCAAGAATTCCAACGATCGGAATAATATGTGTTTCGAGTCGTGCTGAAACACACCCAGCAACAACAAAGATAATGTAGCGCGTTATTATGTAGCGCGAGTCAATGTAGAAAAACCGTGTTTACGCGGCCGGCCCGCGACCGAGCGCCAAGGCCGTCGACGGCGCAGCGAAAATGTATGGATTGCCCGAGAATATTCGAGATCTGAATATTTCGGTTACTATGTTAACAATTGCGGGTTTTAACTAATTGCCGCGTCAATGGCGAAATTCACGATTAGTGCAGATAACGGCGATGGCACGTGTTACGACGAGCGAGAGATTCACGCGAGTATTTTCGCCGCGAATTGAGAATTGCGAGCGAGAGATATCGCGCGGAATCGTGGATTATTAACACGCCACGCGTTATTGCGATTCGCGTTAATGCGGACAACGGCGACGGTACGTGTTACGACGAGCGAGAGATTCATACGAGTATTCTCGTCGCGAATTGAGAATTGCGAGCGAGAGATATCACGCGAGACTAGAGATTATTAACACGCCGTGCGTTACCGCACCACACGATGACAAGAGCGAACAAATTAGCAAATTCACGACAAAGGCAGATAACGACAATGGCACGTGTTACGACAAGCGAGAATGTTCACGCGAGTATTCTCGTCGCGAATTGAGAACTGCGAGCGAGATATATATCGCGCGAGACTATAGAGACTATTACGCGCCACGTGTTATTGCAATGCGCGATTACAAAAATGAGCGAATATTAGCAAAGTAGCGAATAGCGAGATAAGCGAAAAGTCGGCGGTAGTTTTCTAACGCAAAAATCCGGCTCGAAGGACCAATGTACGGGGAGGTGTCAGTCCCCCGGTGGCGAGATGTGCGAAATTTAGCGAGTGCTCGAAGGACCAGAGGGGGGGGTAATACAATCCCCTCACGACTATTTTAACGAAGGCAAACGCGCATGCAGCAATTGTACGAAAAGCGAAAATAATGCGAAGCGACTCACCGTGTCAGCCGTCGTTCCCGGGCACCACCAGCCTCGTCCCGTCTTCAGATCTCGTGGCCGCTCCGGGAGTCTCGTCTCGGGCGGCGCGCGGCTGGCAAGCACGTGCAAGCAAGGCAATAGATAGAGCAGGCAGGTAGCAAGCAAGAGCACAGGCAGACAGGAGTCTCTTGTGAAGGTGTGTGTGTGTGTGTGTGTGTGTGCGCGTGTGTGTGTGTGCGTGTGTGCGTGTGCGCGTGTGCGCGTGTGTGCGTGTGTGCGTATGCGCGCGCGCATGTGTGTGTGTGTGTGTGTGTGTGTGTGTGTGTGTGTGTGTGTGTGTGTGTGTGGTCCGGAGGATCGATGAGCCCGTGTGGCTCGGCTTCGGGACGATGAGATCCGAAAGATGTCTTATGAGCTTGACGACTTGACGATGAGTCGATGAGTGAGTCAAGACGGTTTGACTGTGTGTCCTCCCGGACGGTTTGACGGTGAGTGTATGCCCGCTGTCCTGTAATGTGCCGCGGGCGAGTAGTTGCTCCTTTTTCGGGGGGAGCGGATGCTGTCGGCGGATGGGCGAGGGCAGCACCAACCGGTGAGTCGCACGCTTCCGCTGCTCGCGATCCGCCGACGTTTCGCGCAAATTACAAAAGAAGGAAATGTGGTTAACTAATCTACTTAATGACTAGAATACTTAATACAGATATATATACAACTTATATACATGATGGTGCGCCAAACACTCTTTCACTTCAAAATAGTGAATATGCACTGCGAAACAGTGAAGTTTCACTTTTTCAGATTTAGAGAGTAAGCTAATTTCAATTAAAAATGTTCTATAAATTTGGATACAGAAAAACATCGTTTTATGTCTATATCACGTTTGGATACAATTTTCAAAGTATGTACTATATTTTTATTCTAGAACGCTGAGGTGCAGAAAAAAACAGTTCCTGGAGATTCTGGTATACAATCCGAGCAATCAAAAGGACGAGGTCGACCTTCAGCAGAGTTCACGAAGGTCAGCGATCTAAACGACGAAAGACCGACAACTTGCGCGAAAATTTCAGCACGGAAGAGTTGGCTTACGCTACGCAAAGGAGTCTTCGCTCGTCAGGAGCCACAGAAGCTGCATCTATATTGAAGGACATAACTACAAAGTCTCCTTCCAGAGCAGCAAAGTATAAGGAGGCTTATAAAACAGCTGAAATTTCACGCCAAACTGAAATGTCAGGTGATGAAGCGTTAGTAGATGTGCTAAATTGCCAAACAACAATATAAGGACATCAGAAGTTCTTTGAAAAGTAAAAATTTTCGTGCCTATCCGTCGTACGAAAGAGTCGCGGAGGCTAAAGCTCGCTGTTATCCTTCCAATATGACAGTTACAGAAACCTCTGCAGAGGTCGAATTACAGTCGCTTCTAAATCATACGTGCAGTAGAATACTTTTACACAAAATGACGTCATAAACTCGTTACATCCAGATATTGTTCGCAATTTTAAGTGCATTTGTAAATGGGGTTGTGACGGCAGTTCTGGACACAGCGAGTATAAACAGAAATTTGCTAATGCGGAATTGAACTCTGACAAAAATGTTTTTCTTACGTCTTTAGTCCTCTTGCAAATAGTAGGCTTCGATAACAAAACGAACAAAGAATTGGTGATTTGGGAAAATCCCCGTCCCTCATCACCTCGTTTTTGCAGGCCTATTCGATTGCAATTTTTGAAAGAAAGTGTCGAATCGACTGTAAATGAAGAAAAATACGTAAAAGATCAAATCGTAAACATGACTCCTCACAGTGAGATAATCAACGGTCAAAAAGTAGTTGTGAATTTCGAACTTTATTTCACGATGATTGACGGGAAAGTTTGTAATGTAGTAACAAATACTACTCGGCTATGCGCTGTTATTTATGTAATTCGACTTCGAAACAATTCAACAACATCAAATTAATGAAAACAGTTAATGTTGACTCCACTAAGTTAAGCCTCGGTGTATCTACTCTGCATGTGTGGATACGTTTTTTTGAATGTTTTTTGCATATTGGGTATAAAAAAGGGATTGAAAAATGGCAGTCACGTAAGGTGTCTGAGGTAGAATTAGTAAAGGAGAATAAAGCGAAAATTTTCAAGAGAGGTTCAAAAAGGAATTGCATTTGAATGTCGACCAACCAAAAGTGGGCTTTGGAAGCAGCAACGACGGCAACACCGCAAGACGCTTCTTTGAAAACATCACAGTTTCTGCGAAAATTTTGGGGGTCGATGAAAATTTAATGAAAAGATGTCACACAATACTGCAAGTCATGTCTAGCGGATTTGCAATTGATGTTGTTGCTTTCAAAACTTATTGTTTAGAAACTGCAGAAATGTTTGTCGAGAAGTACTCATGGTACTGTATGCCGACTACAGTCCACAAAGTACTCATCCATGGGCCAGAAATAGTTCAGTGGGCCCCTCTCCCGATTGGTCAGATGTCGGAAGATGCCCAAGAGGCGCACAATAAAGATATAAAGAAATATCGCGAAAATTTTGCTCGAAAAAGTTCCAGAACATCGACTATGGAAGACGTATTCAATCGACTACTTGTCACTTCCGACCCTTATATTTCAAGTATGAGCCGAAAATACCCAAAAACGAGTAAAAGTTTGTCCGCAGAAACTTTGAAGTTGTTGTGTAATTACGATCCGAAAACAAGCAAACCAAGTGATGCAGTTGAATTGTTTAATAGTAGCGACGAAGATTCCGACTGAGAAATTATGTATTCCTAGTTATTGTAAGTAATAAAACTGTAAAATTTTTGGGATCTTAATATAAAAATGGATAATATGAAAAAAAACTTCACTGTATTTTTTTTTACTATTTTCTTTCTAATAATTATCATTCAGTGACATGAAAAACCTCCTATCACTGAATTTCATCAAATTTAAAGGAATTTCCTAAAAAAATTTCTGTTCCATTGTGTCCACTCTTTTTTTTTGTAACAGATTTATAGATTTAGGGCCGGTTGTTCCACTTTCAGATAAACTATCTGGTAACTTATCTGACGGATAAATGTCTGTAGAGCGTTGTTCCATTTCTCGGTAAAATTTAACTTCCTGATAAATGGCCACTATCGACAGATAAATTACACGGTACTTTGGGTACCGTGTAAGCCACTTATCTGACAGATAAATGCGTAGTGGGATTAGAAATCATACCCCGTCAGCGGGAGATGCGCAGCGCTGGTGTATCTGACGTTTCACGCATTTGTATATTAATATTTTGCGATAAAGAATTTGGATATTATCGAACGGACGGTATCGGACAATATCGAAAATGGAACCAGGATTATGCGAAAATCAACTTCTTTATGGTGACGAAGATGATAACGAAGAATCTGATGAAGAAATATATATAGTGGTGCTTCGCAAGCGATATACAGTTCGTCCACGTCCAGATTTATTTAACGAATATGATAATATAGAATTTGTAAGACGGTTTCGATTTCACAAACGCACTGTCCAGGTGATTTTAAATCTTATTGAAGAGAGAATAAGAAGCAGGACTGACAGGTAGATATTAAACGTATTTCTTATTTTTAGGTTACAGGTCCTTGCTGTATAAGCAAGGATACTCGTGCAGCTATAACATATATGATAGTATATTAAATATACAAGTATAAATTTTTATTTCAGAAATCATGCTGTATCACCACTACACCAGCTATTACTTACTTTAAGATTCTATGCAACTGGAACCTTTCAAGTTGCAATTGGTGATTTTGGTGGTATTCACAAATCCACAATGTGCAGGATTATAAAAAAGGTTACAGAAGCAATAGCTTCTTTACGTCCACGATATATTAATTTCCCTAATTCAAATCAGAGTCTAAGGGACACAAAACAAAGATTTTACAACATTGCTCGTTTCCCCAAAGTTGTAGGAGCAATTGATTGTACTCATGTCAAAATACAATCGCCAGGTATGTATTAGGTTGTAAATAATGAATAATAAATCTATAGTATTTATATCTTGCTTATATTTATAGGTGGAGAAGAGGCTGAAGTATATAGAAATAGAAAAGGGATATTTACTATGAATGTGCAGGCTGTTTGTGACAGTGCTTTACGAATTTTGGACATTGTAGCACGGTGGCCTGGTTCAACCCATGATGCTACCATCTTTAATGCTAGCAGAGTACGTGCAAGATTTATTAATGCCGAAATGGGAAATGCACTATTACTTGGTGACAGTGGTTATGCTTGCACTAATTTTTTATTGACACCATTGCTTGAAATTCATAATCGAGCTGAACAATTATATAATGAATCTCAAATACGAACACGAAATGTCATTGAAAGATGTTTTGGAGTATGGAAACGAAGATTTTGTGCATTGGCATTTGGTCTAAGAGTTCAACCTGCAACTGCACAAGCTGTAATAGTAGCTACTGCAGTACTACATAATATTGCACGAGACATGGCAGAACCTGATCCTCCAGTCGATTTTGAGGCTGAAGCTGTAATTGAGGAATTGGAAATCCAACAAGTACAATTTCATAATGGCATTGATAATGCAAATGAACGGCGATCATTAATTGATACATATTTTACAGGGTAATGTATTATTTTCTTCACAATTTAAAAAACTATTTCTTTCTAACACAATTTTTGTTTACAGTCTTGTCCGTTGAAATGTACAATTGGTTAAAATTAATATAGTCTGACATCAGGAATGGAAAATTATATAATTATACACAGAGTTGGGAAGTAACGCGTTACTTGTAACGCCGTTACCGTTAGCGTTACTTTTTTTCGGTAACGAGCGTTACTTTCTTCTGTATGTAACGGTAACGGTAACGTCGTTACATTTTCACAGTAACGGTAACGAATTCAACCGTTACTTTTATCGTTACTTTAAAGACCGACAACCCTTGGTTTTTCATGACTACCAAAGGGGCCCTAGAGGTCCGACGATAACTGAAGAGTGCTGACATTATCAATCGTTTTGATTGTTTTGAAGATAAATTTATCATCATAGTACATTAAATATCACGTGAAAGATAAAACAGGACACAGGACTTATCACATGAGTTACCAGAGTTACCATAAGTAATTTTTCAAGTCACGCTAACTCCCATAAGATTGTCGGTCTTTAATAGTATCTCGTCAATGCTTTAATTATCTTTATTTTACTTTAATTATCCCGTGCTGATCGCGAACTCTATAGGAGGTGTCATACTGAAGCGGCCTCAGATCTTCAATGGGAATGCTCAAGTTCAGTCTATTATAAGTCAAGTCTATTGTCGACTATTGTCTATGGTCACTGAAGGCGCTATGAGCGTTTATCGATGTCTTACTTCTACAATTGTACATGATCAGTGATTGTTAGAAAGCCATGTGGAAATGGAAAGCAATAGTTGGCTACAGTGGGCTAAACCCTTGATAGAGAACGCGCGTATTCCGCGGTGCAGCGGTGCTGTATTCTGTATTCGCCGAGACTGTATTTTGTATTTTGTATTCTCCGGGGCTGTATTCCGTATTTATCGTGGCTACATTCCGCGTTAATCCGTGATCGACTGATCGTCATTTGGTGAGAGTGGTTAAGAAAGTGAGAAGTGAACGAAGTGGTTAAAAAAGGTGCGTATAATACTGCGTATGTAGTTGTAAACTTAGTGAGCGAACAGCGAATTCGAGAATTGTGAACGTTAACGAACTCGCATTAATTATAACGTACATTTCTTCGAAATTCGTTAATTGCTGTTCGCTATTCAGTATTCATTTGCTTAAAGTATACCCTTTTAACTAGTCGAAACATGTCAGTGCGCGAACTCATGTACATACATTCCATATATACTTTTTTCCCTTTGTTTTTTTGTTGTGTCTGCGCGTTATTTGTACCTGCTTTAAAGACTGAAATGAATGGAAACGCGAGTACAAGAGCTCGAGTGAGATAAGTGTAAACGACAATGTCGGCAATGACGGCAATACATCGAGTGAACAAACATCATCAAACGAAAAAATGCCATGGCCGGCATTCTCCGAAATATTTACTTTTCGACCCGCTTGTAGTAAGGAAAGCAACTTCGCATTTTTTTGCAAGCTTTGCGTAGGTGGAAAAATCATCCATGCTAATAAAAGCTCATCGGCGAATTTAAAGAAGCATATAAATGTAAGTTTTATTTCTTTAATTACATATAATATTATATTTTAAATTCCAATATTATGATACTGCAGTGACTGCACATATCAAGATTCACAAGATTGTTTTTTTTTTAATTTTGTTGTTTTGTATTTATATTTTAGTTTTTTATTTCTTATATATATGCATATATACCTATAACATGCTAATATTTAATATATTATGAATTAGGCAAAACACCCACAATATCTACGAAAAATAGAGAAAACACAAAGTTCTCTTTTAAAACGACGAAATGAGGATATGGCCGATGATTGCAATACAAGTAAACAACCAAGATTGGAAAAATGGGGCTCTGGCAAATTCGCAATAACCCAAAGCATAATAGATAAATATATATTGCAATTTATTATTCAAGATCTACAGCCCCTCTCGATTGTAGATAGTCCGGCATTTATTAACTTAGTGAGAAATGGACTGCCATCGTCTATTCGAATATTATCTAGAAAAACAGTAAAAGTGAAACTTCAACAAACATTTTGTGAAATGAAAACGGCTCTCAAAAACAAATTAGCTGAAGTAGAATTCGTATCGACTACAGCAGATTTATGGAGTAAAATGAAAAGGTTATTTATATTTATATATATTTTATATTTTTTTATATTTATGTATAATTTTTATATTTAATCTAAAAATTTTATCAATTAATTACTAGACAGCGATAAGAGTCAGGCGCGGTACGTGGTGCGCAAGTATAGAAATTAATAGTTACAGTAACAAATTAAAATGTATATAATATACATATACATATATTCCAAACTAATAAACTGCGCGCCGATTATTTGTCGGACTTGAATTCACTTGAAACACAGCTATCGTTGGAAAATTAATACCCTTCCCTCCCCGGAATTAAATCTACGCGATTTAATTATAAAAAAAAAACTGTAAAGAATTTATTGCGAAAAATATTACCTCAGCCAGGATGGTTCAGATCCTAATTTGAGTTATTACAGAGTGTCATTCACTACTTACTTCTATTCAAGAAGGATTAACTAAAAGGTATGAGAAATAATGTAATAAATAATAAACTATAAAAAATTTAACACAATATTTCGGCAATCAATCAACTGTAAAAGAATTAGGTCATAAAGAATTATATGCTGGCTTTATTTGTTACATACGCTTCGACTTTAACTCATACGTTTTGAGTTTTCTTCAGTGAGATATAATATAATATCACGAGAAAAATTCAAATTATGCATGCAAATACATTTAGTAGTGAGTTCCAAGTAATACATAGATAATTAAATATTTACATAACAAGAATGATGTATGATCTAATTTTTCTACATTTAATAAATAATAAATCAAAATGAATAAATAACAACAAATAAATAAATAATATTTACAACAATATAATGGTTAAGTTTTGAAATAATGAAATAGGTAATTATATATCCATTAAATTTAGTAATTAAAAGAAATAAAAAAGTGTGCAAGTAGCAACTTGCACATTGCTTCCTCATAGTTTTTAAGTGTGCAAGTAATTGCTTCCTTATAATTTTGAAGTGTACGAATTATAAATTTGAACATTACTTTCTTACAATTTTCAAGTATGCAAATTATAAATTTGCACGTTGATTAATCAACATTTTATTTCGCTCATAAAGCTTCCTCTATGAGGAAGCCAAATTAATAAATATCTACTAATAATTATACATAAAAAAGGCTTCTTCATAAGAGGAAGCTTTATGAGCGAAATAAAATGTTGATTAAGCAACGTGCAAATTTATAATTTGCATACTTGAAAATTGTAAGAAAGTAATGTTCAAATTTATAATTTGTACACTTAAAAATTATAAGGAAGCAATGTGCAAGTTTCTACTTGCACACTTAAAAACTATGAGGAAGCAATGTGCAAGTTTCTACTTGCACACTTTTTTATTGTGATAATCTTTATTGCGATTAATATTTGTTATACTATTACAATAGTTTTTTATTTCTACTTTAAAATAATTTTTTAAATATATAAAAATTGCTTTTATTAATAAAATTAGGAAATAATAGTTTCCTTAATTGGCTTAATTGTCTGGATTTTCTCCATATTTGAGATATCGGTCTATTTTTAATTCTATTATATTCTTCAGTCTTTTCTACCCTTATTTCATATATAATTCTTTAAAATTTGGTTCATTAGACCAAACTTTATAAGGCTTCTATGTATGTACGGATTCTCCGAAATTTCAAACGTCTGTAACTCAAGAACTGATTAACCAAATCTTGAAAAATTATATATGAAATAGGGGTAGAATAGACTGAAGAATATAATAGAATTAAAATAGACCGATATCTCAAATATTAAGAAAGTTACAGCGTAAAACACATTTTTCTGAAAAATGAAAACCCCCCTAAAATTTATATCGTTTGATGGATTTTAAGAAAATTAGAGAACATACTTTCTATGATACTCTATTTGTGTGCAAAATTTCAGCCCGGTATCTAAAAAATTGTAGAAGTAGATGCATGTACAAAAATCCGCACGCACGCACGCACACACACACACACACACACACACACACACACACACACACACACACACACTTCCGGACATTTTCTACTAACGTGATTTCTCAACATTTTGGAACATTCTAAACCTATTTCCATCAAAATCTCGAAAAAAAATTTTTTCCACTATCACAAAGCTTCCTCTATGACGAAGCAAAAGAATATTAACAATAAAAACTAATATTACATCCCATACTATAACTACTTTCAGATTCTCTACACTGTACGAGAAAAAAGAACTAATAATTGCAGCTTGTCTACATCCAAAGTTTAAACTAAATTGGTTGACTGGAAGCAAAAAGAAAGTTGCTGCAAATTACTTAGAAGATTTACTGGGAATTCAATCAAACGAAAATTCTCCAGACCTTACTAAACAAACTGTTGATCCTGATGATGATTTTTTTTGATTTTCGCCAAAAAGCACAACCTGACGAAGAAGAATTGCAACACTTTTTAAAATCAAATAACATTAATATTGAATTGTTGCACAATTATTCAAAACTGAAAAAATTTTTTATTAAATACAACACGCCACTTCCCAGTAGTGCATCAGTTGAAAGATTATTTAGTTGTGGAGGTTTTGTACTAACACCACAAAGAGGCCATCTTAATGATGACACAATGGAACAACAACTTCTTCTAAAAATAAATAAAAATTTTTGGTGATATGTACAAGTTTATTGTAACTCTTATAAAGGTATCTAACAATAAGTATTAAATTTATTATATTTTATAAGTTAAAGAAAGCCTATAAAGAAAAGTGATATATATCTGAGAGCCCTAATATATATTTTATTCTTTATGAGTTAATAATAAAATGTTTATCTTTTCAGGATTATAAAAGAAGAATACAACTAAAGTACGAAATTAATGTAACTTCGGAGAAAAAATCGCACAATAGTCATTTTTTTCGGAGAAGTAATCTCTTTATTATGTGCAATTATAAGTGCAACGTTTATTTTCATAAGAAATTACTAATTTCAAATTAGTATTAATTAATATATATTTTTTTAAGTTGAAAGTACAAATTTTAAATAATAAATATTTTGTATGTACTTTATATAAAAGAGAAGTTTTCCTTTTATTTCCTTCTAGCATCTTTTCCGGCGTTACGCAGTTAAGGCTCTTGGAATCATTAATTATTATTAAATAACTTAATTTTAAAGTTAAATATTTTAATTTTAGTGTTACATAAAAGTAACGAAAAAGTAACGAATTGTTACTTTTCTAGTAACGGTAACGGTAACGCGTTACTTTTTAAAATTAGTAACGAGTAACGGTAACGAGTTACTTGTTACAAAAAGTAACGGTAACGGTAACGAGTTACTTTTTTGGAGTAACGTTCACAACTCTGATTATACATAACACTTTTGATTTGGGAATGATTTAATCACGAAAATTAATTTCCACATAGCTGTTTTGATTTTATAACATAAACCATTTACCTTTGTAACATAACATTTATATCTATTTTATAATATGTAATATAATAAAGAAATTTTACAATCAGTCTTTGTAGAGTTTTTCTAATTCAGCTTCCATTATCTGTTTTAGCAATACTCTCGTTTCGCTTTCAACTTTAGCAGCTTTTAACCGTTCTGTATTTATCTCGCGTTCTACGAAGAATTGGTTTTCTTTCATCTCCAGTTCTTTCTTTAATATGTTCATTCTTATTTGGTGAAGTTCTTCCTTCATTTCTCGGTCTCGTTCTGAGGTTTCGTGAGAAAGCTGATGTATTTTTTTCAATCTTTTATTAGGACGTAGTTCTGGCGTTATTTTCTTTCTCAACATACAAACACCAGTCTCGTTAGTAATTGTTTTCCTCTTAGTTCCTCGATTACTGTCTTGATTGTTAGACTTTTCAATTCCTCCATTATTCTCTTCGTTGTCAGAAATGATTAAAAATTCCGCATCAAATTGTTCATCATGTGATCTTGTAGGACTAATCTGTTTGATAAAAAATGTGCTTTTAATTATTTTATTCGTGCATTAAAATATGCGTATCAATATATTTACAATGTACATACCATCCCCATATGTATATTATCAACATGTACAGTGTCATTTGTATCCATAGAATGTAGGTCCGTACCTGCAACTGTTGCATTTTTCTGAACTGTTGCATTTTCCTGGCTGGTATCTGTTGAAATTCCATAAAATAGTTTTAAAGCTATCTTATATAATTAAGATAATATATATCTTATAAAATGATATACCTAATGGTTGATCGCAATCCCACACAGATGGTAGACCTTCTACAGATGATGGCTGCATCGAAAGGATATTTTCTTCAATGTCAGTTAAGGATCGAATTTGTGGTTCACCTCCACCAGTCTTAAATTGCTCCATTCTATTATGGGCTAATTTTTTCTTAATGTTTTTTTTTCATATCTTCATATTTTGCTTTTAATGTCTTTTTTGATCGAAACACTTCGCCAGAGTTGGAATTAAATGCTTCAGCTACTTTTTCCCATGCAGCATCTTTATCTCGCCAAGTTGTAGCATCTGTTTTTTTACACTCTATTATGTTTTTAAATTCGTGTACTGTCGAGACCAATATCTCAATTTCTTTATTAGAGAAATTGGAACTTCTTTCTCTCTTTCTCTTTTCGGCCATCCCTTTAGCATAAATTGTTAAAATATATTAGATATATCTTATAATATATTTATATTTATTGTATGTACATAATTGTTATATCTTACTTGTATTCTACTATTATAAAAATGTTGCATATATGAATGAGTAATAACAGCCCGCCAGAAAATACAGGTTAAGATGCACCCACTTGAAGTTGCTGACAAACGTTTCCGGAAATAATAATCGCGATATATTTCTCTTAACTAGCAGGTAAATACCAATAGGATTAATAACCGTGGAACAACGCTCACGTATAAGTAGCTGGTAAACTACCCGGTAAGATTTATCCTATAGGTAGTAATTTGTCGAGTAAGCCGAGATTTATCGAAAGGTGGAACAACCGGCCCTGAAGGAGGAATTGAAGAAAAGTGAGGAAATATGGGAGAAGCAGAGAAAAGTGCTAGAAGAGAGGGTAAAAAAGCTAGAGAAGAGGGTGGAGAAGATAGATGTGAAGGACGCAGAGGAGAATGAAGGCAGGGAGTTGATAGGAAAAATGAAGGAGATAGAAAGAAGTATGGAGATGACGGAGAGAAAGAGGAGAAACAACATAATTGTGAAAGAGGAGAAGATAGGAAACTATAAGGAAAGGAAAGAGAGAAATTCGAAAAGCTGATGGATGAGATAAACAAAACAAAAGGAATCATTGAAGAAATACAGGAAATAGGATATGGAAACAATAGAATGAGATTGCTGAGATGCAAGAACTGGGAGTCTCTCCAAAAGAGACATTATGATGAAAAAAAAGGAACTAGGGAAGAAATATGGAAGTTTTCTGGATGACGATCTCACCAAAGAAGAAAGACAGATACAAAAAGAGATAAGAATGATAGCAAGGGAGAAGAGAGAGAAAGGAAAAAGAGTCACAATAGGTTATCAAAAGATATGGGAGGATAACAAAGAATGGAGATGGAATGAGAGTAAAGGAAAGCTAGAGGAGAGGAAGGACTTTCATAGGTCATAAAGAAAGGAAAGAGGACAAAGAAAGGGAAATCACGAGAAACAAGAGAAGAAAGGAGGAGATACAGGAAAGGGGACAGGAAGGGGGCAAGAAAACAGAAGAAAGGCAGACTGCAGAAGAGGTCATGGAGGACAGAAGAAGTATAGGGGAGGAGGGTGAGAAAGACGCAGGAGGAAACAATAGAGAAGAGGAGGGGGAAAATAAAAAGGGAGAGGAAGGAAAAAACAGGAGGGAGGAGGAGACGTGGAAAGTGGTCTTCTGGAACGTAGCAGGTATAACAAATAAAGACAGGGACTTCTGGGAAGGGGTAAAGGATTGGGACGTAATTGTAATGATGGAGACATGGATGGATGAGAAAGGATGGAAGAAGGTGAAAGAGAAATTACCAAAAGAATTTAGATGAAGAGTACAGATAGCGAACAGGAGGAATAGGAAGGGAAGAGCGTGCGGAGGCATGCTATTAGGAATAAGGAAAAGGTTAGAAGAGATAAAGGAGGGAAGAAAGATGGAAGAGGAAGAAGGAAAAATCGAAGTTAAGATAAGAGTAGGAGAAGAAATATGGAGAATAATAGGAATATATATAAACAACGATATAGATAAGAAACTAGAAGGCTTGAAGGAGTGCACGGAGGAGGGAGAAAAAGGAGTTAGGACCATAATAATAGGTGGTGACTTTAATGCGAGAACAGGAGAGGAGGGAGGATGGGAGGAGGAAGTCGAGGGAAGAGAAAAAGAGAGAGGGAGAAAATCAAAAGACAAGAAGGTGAATAAGGACGGCAGGATACTACTAGAATTTATCGAGGAAAGAGGTTGGATGATTTTAAACGGAGGCACAAAAGGGGATGAGGAAGGAGAATTCACACAGGAGGGAAAGGTGAGACAGTTATAAACTACATTATAGGAGAAGAGGATGTCAGAGAAAAAGTAGAAAGACTAGAAGTAGGAGAAAGGGTAGACTCAAACCATCACCCTTTAATACTATGGATAAGAGGTAGCGCAAAGAGAAAACAGAGAAGGAAAGAGATGGAAAGGATAAGAAGAAGAGGAATATAGAGCGAAGAAGGAAGAGCGCAATTCAGTGAGAGGATAGGAAGGATAGGAGGAAAAACAGACTTGCAGGAGGAGATAGAGGAAGGAACGTCAAAGATAAGAAGGGTATTAGAGGAGAGTGAAAAAGAGAAGGGGAGAGGAGCTAATAAGAACGGAAGAGGGTGGTGGGATGAAGAATGCAAGGAGAGAAAGAGAAAAGTGAGGAGATAACTAAGAAATTGGAGAAAAGGAAAAGGAGAGGTGGAAAGATATAGAGAAGGGAGGAAGGAGTATAGAGAAATATGTGAAAGAAAGAAAGAGGAGAAAGAAAGAATGATCAGAGAAATAGGAGGCGAGAACGGAGGGAAAGGTATGGGAGTTGATAGGTTGAGTAAGGAAAAGAAGGAAAAGGATAAATGAAGAGATAAAGCTGGAAGAGTGGAAGAAATACTTCATGGAGCTAATGGGTGGTGTGGAGAACAGGGTTGTGATAGGAGAAGGAGGAAGGGACAGGTATGAAGAGGAAGAGATAGAACTGGAGGAGGTAAGAAACGTAATAGAGAAACTGAAAACAGGGAAGGCAACTGGCAAGGATGGGATTCCGAACGAGGCATAGAAGTTTGGAGAAGAGATGGTGAGATGGATATGGGAAATATGTAAACGGGTATGGAGGGGAGAAGGCTGGCCAGAGCATTGGAAGGAAGGTGAGATAATACCAATAGTAAAGAAAGGAGAAGGACAAGAGGTGAAGGACTACAGAGGGATAACAATCATGTCTTCGATGTACAAGATCTACACGGCGGTACTAGCAGAAAGGATAAGGAAGGAGGTAGAAACGAAGAACCTGATTCCCGACAACCAAGCAGGATTTAAAAAAGGAATGAAGATGGATCAAATATTCGCACTGAACTACTTGATAAACAGACAACTGGGAAATGAGAAAGGAAAGATGACTGTTCTATTTGTAGACTTGAAGGCGGCGTTTGACTCGGTAGATAAAGAAGTCTTAATCAATTCAATGAAAGAGGGGAGTGAGACAAGGATTGATAGATAGGGTAGAGGAGGTATTGAGAGAAACCAAAAGCAGTGTGAGAAGGGGAGAAGAAAGAGGAGGTTCATTCTGGATGGCAAAAGGATTAAGACAGGGATGCCCGCTAAGCCCGATATTGTTCAATTTACTAATTGCAGACATAGAGGATTACATGAAGAAGTGTGGATGGAGGGGCGTGAGATTAAGAGGAGAGAAGTTATACACGCTAATGTATGCGGACGACATAGCAGTACTGGCGGAGGAGGAACAGGACATGAGATCAATGATAAGCAGGCTAGAGGGATATTTGGACATAAAGGGTTCAACGCTGAGTATAGAGAAGACAAAGATAATGAGGTTTAGAAAGGGAGGAGGGAGGAAGAGGAAGTATGATTGGAGATGGAAGGGAAAGAAATTAGAGGAGGTCAAAGAGTTCAAATACCTGGGGTATACACTGAAGGAGAATGGAGGGCAGGAGGCGCACATTAAAGAGAGGAGAAGGAAGGCGGCAAGAGTAATGAGAGAAGTGTGGGGGATAGGAAAGAGGATGTGGAAAAAAGATTGGAAAAGAAGGATCTGGCTGTACGATACCCTGATATGGACGGTGATGGGATACGGGGCAGAAGTATGGGGATGGAAGGAAAGGAAGGAGGTAGAAGGGATACACGAGAGATATCTCAGATGGATATTCGGACTAAACTGGAGGACACCAGGATAAATTATCAAAGACGAACTGGAAAGGGAGAAAATGAGAGCCAGAGCAAGCAAGAGAGCATGGAAGTTCGAGAGAAAACTGGAAGAAGGTAGGGGAGGAGGAATAGCGAGAAAATGTCTGGAAGAAATGAAAGAGAGATGGAAGAAAGAAAGGATAATAGGCAGATGGGAGCAGGAGAAAAAAGACTACCTGGAAGGGATCGGGGTAGAATTGGGAGGGGAGGAAGAGTTGGTAGAGGAGGTACTAGAATATAAGAAGAAATCGAAACAAAGACACGAAGGGATGGAAAAGATCAGGGAATCGAGATACAATAGGTGGTATAAGTTTATAAGGAAGGACGGGATCCCGGATTATTTAAAGAAGGGATGGGAGGAAGCAAGATGGAGCAGAATTGCAAGGTTTACTGGGCAATGAAGTTAGGGAGGGACTATACTGGGGAAAAGAGGAAGACAGAAAGTGCAGGATGTGCGAGAGGGAGGAGGAGACGTGGGAACATGTCTGGGAAGAGTGTACAAGATGGGAGAATTGGGATGGAGAAGGTTGGCAGGACGTGGTAGGTAGGCTATTGGGTGAAAAGGGAGATGGGGAAGAATGGATGAAAGCGATAGAGGAAATGAGACAAGAAGGAGGGAGGAAAAAGGAAAAGGAAGAGGGATGACAGTGAAGAGAATAGGGGTAAGTCGGAAAGAAATAGTGGAATAGAAAGAAGAAAAGAAAGGAAAAAGAAGGAGAGAGGAGGAAGACAGGAGACTAAGGAGGAGCACGGAGGACGAGAGAACGAGAAGGATGGAGGAGAGACTAATGGACTCGGAGGAAGACGAAGACGACAGGAGGTAGGGAGAGTAAGAGGAAAGTATGATAGAAGGGAGAGAGGAAGGGTGATAGAGAAAGAAGCGTTAAGGGAAGGGGAGGGAAGGAGAAGAAATTAGGACAGTAGGATTAATACAGTTATTTTTCAGAGTGAAGGTAGAAAAGAAAGAAGAAAGGCATCGAACTCGAGGAGAGAGAGAACCGGAAAGAAAAGGGAAGAGCAGCGGTAGAAAGGAGGGAGGCAGAGGGGTGCGGAATGGAGAAAAGCTGAAGGAGATGGACAAAAGAGTGCTGGACGGAAGACGAAGGGAAGGGAAATAAGATGTGAGGTCGCATACGGCCAGGCGGGGGCACAGATATATATGTAAAGGGTTGGGTACGTCCCTGTAAAACGCTATGTTTAGTGTACAGGGTTGAGTACGTTCCTTCAAAACGCCCTTTAAGGCCCCTTGGGGAAAATAAAGTACCTTTTCTAATCTAAGTCCCTTAATTTCGTTTTTTATTTCCTCTTTATCTTTTTTCCTCTCCTTCTCTTGTTCCTCTTTATCCTTTTTCCTTTCCTTCTCTTGTTCCTCCATTCTCCTTATTATCTCCTTTAACAGCTCTTCTGTTACCATGTTTCCTTTTCCCTCTTCTGATTTTTTGATCTTAGCCGGCGGTGATCTGTTAACCCTCCTTGCTTCGTTGAACTTGTCCAGAATTTCTTTCTCTGCTCTAGCCACTTCTTCCTCTATCTCTCTTCTTTTCCTTTTCTGGATAAGATCTTTGACCGATCCTAGGCTGTCCGTTCTTCCTCTCTGTTTGGCAAGCTCCTCCGCCTTTGTTGGCCTGCCTCTAGCTTTCTTCTCACCTTCGCCTTCTCTCTTCTTTCCTTTATCTCCCTGCTGTTCACTTTCTATTCCTAATTCCTTCCTTGTCTCCATCCCCCGCTTTTACCTTTGCCTATCCCTCTTACTCGTTATCTATCCTATGGCTGAAAGCACTTTCCGTGGTTATCCCTTCTATCTCCGAACTAGCCTATGCCCGCTTGCGCGTCACTGCCTTCCGTTCTATTGTCCCTCTATATTACCTACTATCTATACCGCAACGGTCACCTCTCTTCCATCACTTTCCTTACCTCTTCTCCTTTTAATTGTCTCCTCCCCTTCTCAACTTTCTCACCTCCACCTTCTCGCACCTCCACCTTTCCCTGCTCTGCTGTTCTTGTCTTCTCCAACTCTCTCCAAATCGTATTTTCGCCACTTTTTTCTCTCTGCCACATGCACACGTCACATGCATCGTTCTAACCGTACCGGATCCGGAAGTCCTTGTAACAGATTTATAATTATCGACATAATAAACCCCAGATCACGGCATTTTATAATAATCGGATGAGTTTTCCGAAAAATGGTCCGCCATATTGGATCCGCAACTTAGTTTTTGGACATTTTAATGACAGATTCGTGATCAGCGATATCAAAAACCCTTTACTACTTATTGCAAATATATAAGAGTAGTAATTACATTTTTGTCCACTTTTTTGAAAAACTAGCCCAGCGGTGCGAGGCCATAAAAGAAGGCCAAGGGCACTCGCAAGAGCAGCAAAAAGCGATTCTCGACAGCATCAAGGTGCAGGCGCTGCATAATTTCCAGATAGGACTGCACGACGATATCAAGATGCTCGTCCGAGCGCAAAAATATCACAGCCTACGGGAGGCAATAACCGGCGCCAGCGCGGAAGAAAAGGTAAGAGGCCCTTCCCTGCGGAACGGACAGCCAATGAGCAAAAACAAATTCACCACAGAAAAAGCGCGAAATTCAGGAAGCGCGGCAGTGCGATGCCACAACTGTGGGAAGACCGGCCATTACGGGCGAGATTGCCGTACGAGCCGGCTATCAAATAAATTCGCGCTGCCAAGAGCGGACAAGCCCGGCGGCATAAACACGATCGAGTGCACCTACTGCAAAAAGGCAGGGCACAAGCGAGACGAATGTTGGTCGCTGAACGGACGATCTAAATCCGAGAGACCGCGCCGACCGAAAACAGACGCCACGAAAAAGGCAACCGTGAACACGGTAAGCAGGAAAAAGTCGCGAGACACGAGCGAAGAAGCATCCTCCAGCAGCAGCAGCGAGGAGGACGAGAAGCCTAGAAAGAATAAGGCATGCGCCGCCGAGACATATCGAGTGACGCAGATAACCGGGAAACATAAGGTAGGCCCGCTGGACCTGATAACTCTGCCTATTCAAGAGGCGGAGAGAGGCAAAATGGATCTACTACTAGATTCAGGAGCGACCCTGACGTTAATTAAAGTTGGCAATCTAAAAGGAAAAACAATGGTGCGGGAAGAAAAGTTAGCGCTGATAGGCGTAACCGGACACCAGATCCACACGATCGGGAAAATAAAAGCGACGGTAGATCTCGGGAGCAAAAAGATACGCCACACAATGTATGTGGTGAAAGACGATTTCCCGATCGAGTACGAAGGGATACTCGGAAACGACTTCCTGACAAAGCATAAGGCCGACATTTCAAACACGTCGAAGCAGTTAAGAATAGGTAAAGCCACGTTCAAACTCCGACCATATCGGAAGGTGACATTACCACCCCGCAGTGAAACCATCGTGGAAGCAATCACCGACCACAATAGAGTAGGTATCGTAAAAAGCGGCGAGCCTGCACCAGGAGTCTTTATCGGACATTGCCTCGTGAAACCCGTCGAATTTAAATGCCCGATAAGCATACTGAACGTTACGGACAAGCCGGTCGAGATACTCACACCACATGTAACCTTAGAAGACATGCCGGTGAACGACTCCGCCGACGTTCTCACATTACACGCGGCCTAGGAACGCGAGCCCATAACCGCGCGACGCGAGAAATTACGCGAGCAACTACAATTAGATCACTTAAACAATGAAGTGCGCGAAGCGGTAAACCAAATCTGCGATGACTTCTGCGACGTATTTCACCTAGAGGGGACAAACTGAGCGTGACTACGGCGATAGAACAAGAGATAAATACACGACCCGATAGCGCGCCGGTGAATGTGAAACCATATCGGCTACCGGAGAAGCACAAAGCCGAAGTGAAAAAGCAAATACAAAAAATGCTGGACGATGGAATAATTCGCCCTAGTGCAAGCCAGTGGAACGCGCCCATAATAGTAGTTCCTAAGAAACCCGACGCGTCCGGGAAAATAAGATTTCGTGTCGTAATAGATTTCCGAAAGGTGAACGATCTTACCATGGGAGATTCCTTCCCCATGCCGAATATCACCGACATACTCGACCAACTCGGTAACGCGAAATATTTTACGGTGTTAGATCTAGCATCGAGATACCATCAAATCCCGATGCATGAGGACCATGAGAGTAAAACGACATTCTCCACCCCGGACGGACATTTCGAATTTAACCGAATGCCGTTCGGATTAAAAAACGCGCCAGCAGCATTTCAACGGCTGATGTACGCAGTACTAGCCGGACTATTAAGCTTGAAATGTTTTGTCTATATCGACGACATCGTAATCTACGGCACATCCCTGAAGGAGCACCTCAAACGATTAATCGCGGTGTTAATCAGACTCCGAAAATTTAATTTGAAACTACAGCCAAATAAATGCGCGTTTCTACGAAAAGAAGTCGTCTATCTAGGCCACGTAATTTCCGAAGGAGGGATCTAACCGGACCCGTCTAAATTGCAAGCGGTAAGAGAATTTTTGACCCCGAGAAAAGTAAAAGACATTCAATCTTTCAATAAAGTGTGATATAAAGACCCTCGAGATAAAAATATAAATTAGAAGAGGCTGTAAGGGTCACACGCGGATCCAAGTGCGTTTAAATATTATAAAGATTTATTCATCGAAATTACAAAATTCCAAACGTTTCGGCTCTTGTCCGAGCCATCCTCGGTGGTATAATGTTAACAACAAAAATAGAATGTTCTCCTTCAACATGATGAGTTTACTGTTTCCAAAATTACAGAAACTTAGTGAGACTACAAGGTCCAAATCTGTAACGTAATTGAGGAGTTATATCCTTGTCTTAAATTAAAATTCTAAAATAACTCACCAAGTAGTCTGGAGAATAATACATCGCAGAGTCAAATAAAATAGTAAGAATATATTGCAAAGGGTATGATCTGTACAAAGAGATCTGTACGAGGAGATCCCGTCGACATGACGCACAACACAAGACTGATTCGGTAACGCAGGCAGGGACACGTCTTATGACAAACTTTGGCAATAATAAATTGAAAAACATGTAGGTCAAAACGTAAGAAATAATAAATAATATACAGTGGTCGATGATAAATACAAAAAGTAGATAGTCAGGAATGTCGTAAGTCAAACGTTGGTACAAATAAATTTAAAACGTATAGGTCAACACTTAAGAAAATATAAAATCAGCGGTAATAAATACATAAAAAGAAAAAATTATAAAGAAATAAATTGTGAACTTGCGAAAGAACACTAGAGTTATGGACATGGTTTTACAGTTTATCCAAGATAGAAACGTACGCATGGTGCAAAAACTCTGTATCGGCCTGAGAGTTTAAACCGTTCTTTTGCAATTTAATATGTAACATTTCTGATACCAGTCGCTTTGCCAAAAACTTTTCCTTGTCCAATATTTCCACGTTATCCCAATCAAATTCGTGATTAAAGTTTAATCTGTGTTCAGTAATGACGGAATGATTTACCATGTTTCTACGAATATGATTACGGTGTTCAGTAATTCTCGTTTTGAGTTGCCTCAACGTCTGGCCAACGTAAGTCGCGTCACAATTTTTACATGACATTCTATACACGACGTTTTTGTTTGATTGGGTAGGAAGGATATCTTTCTGGACTTTGATGAAATTATTTAGTTTATTCAAGCTATAGAATGACAGGTTGACATTCAGATCCGTGACCACATTTTTAAATTTCTCCGATATATTGGGAACATATGGTACAGTGAACCACTTGCCCCCGCTTTCTTCGTTCGTGGGGGGAGGTTCATTCTGTATACGTGTGCGTTTATACAGTAAAGATTTTATTCTTGTATTAATTGTGTCGAATATGAACGTCAATGGGTAGTCATTCAGTAACAGAGTGTCGACTATGAATTATATATTTTTTTGATGGTATCTGGGGTGAGATAATAAAAAAGCCCTATCAACCATGCCCATGACCGTGCCTCTTTTTTGGGAAACAGGGTGTTGCGACATAAAATTAAGATAACGGCCTGAAAACGTCGGCTTATGGAACCAATCAAATTCCAAACCGTTATTGTCTTTAATCAACGTTACATCAAGAAAATTTAATTTGTCTCCTCCTACTTCAACAGTAAACTGTTACCTCGGATGATAAGAATTAAATGCTTGTAAAATTGTGTGAGATGGAAAAATCATAAATATATTTCTGAGGTAAAATATATTTATGATTTTTCCATCTCACAAGTGTGTCTCTAATTTGTTTAGAAAGCTGTTTAGTAGGATCTTTAGAAATTTTCATATATGTATCTGTGTCTTGTAAGCTATCTGTAATTTTTTGTCTATATATCTCCTTGTCTAAGGCTACCGTGCAATTGCCCTTGTCTGAGGGCCTATGGGTTACCAAAAATACACAAAACCGGATATCCTTTCAGAATAATTATTTCTTCTATCGACAGTCCTACATATGCGTTAGCTTATTTTCTTCATAAGATTATTTCTACAAGTATATCGAAGCCTAATAGTCACATAAATAATAGCTTTGAATTAGTCACGAAACTTAACGGTACACACATTAATAATGATTACATTTCGATCTCGCTTGATGCAATTTCGTTATTCACTAATATCCCTACAAATTTAGTATTGGAAAGTATTTCCAGTAGATGGGCACATATTTCTAATAACTGTAATATTCCTAAGGTTGAATTCTTGCGAGCTATAGAATTAATCTTAAATTCAACTTTCTTTACATTCGACAATATCATATATAAACAAAAATGTGGTTCTCCCATGGGTTCTCTGCTGTCACCCATCGTTGCTGACATGGTTATGCAGGACTTGGAAAACAGAGTGTTGTGCAATTACTTACCTTTACGTTACTTTTTTACTGCAGATACGTTGATGACATTGCGATGGCTGTACCTCGCAATTCTATTAACACAATTTTACAAGCATGTAATTCTTATCATCCGAGGTTACAGTTTACTGTTGAAGTAGGAGGAGACAAATTAAATTTTCTTGATGTAACGTTGATTAAAGACAATAACGGTTTGGAATTTGATTGGTTCCATAAGCTGACGTTTTCAGGCCGTTATCTTAATTTTATGTCGCAACACCCTGTTTCCCAAAAAAGAGGCACGGTCATGGGCATGGTTGATAGGGCTTTTTTATTATCTCACCCCAGATACCATCAAAAAAATATATAATTCATAGTCGACACTCTGTTACTGAATGACTACCCATTGACGTTCATATTCGACACAATTAATACAAGAATAAAATCTTTACTGTATAAACGCACACGTATACAGAATGAACCTCCCCCCACGAACGAAGAAAGCGGGGGCAAGTGGTTCACTGTACCATATGTTCCCAATATATCGGAGAAATTTAAAAATGTGGTCACGGATCTGAATGTCAACCTGTCATTCTATAGCTTGAATAAACTAAATAATTTCATCAAAGTCCAGAAAGATATCCTTCCTACCCAATCAAACAAAAACGTCGTGTATAGAATGTCATGTAAAAATTGTGACGCGACTTACGTTGGCCAGACGTTGAGGCAACTCAAAACGAGAATTACTGAACACCGTAATCATATTCGTAGAAACATGGTAAATCATTCCGTCATTACTGAACACAGATTAAACTTTAATCACGAATTTGATTGGGATAACGTGGAAATACTGGACAAGGAAAAGTTTTTGGCAAAGCGACTGGTATCAGAAATGTTACATATTAAATTGCAAAAGAACGGTTTAAACTCTCAGGCCGATACAGAGTTTTTGCACCATGCGTACGTTTCTATCTTGGATAAACTGTAAAACCATGTCCATAACTCTAGTGTTCTTTCGCAAGTTCACAATTTATTTCTTTATAATTTTTTCTTTTTATGTATTTATTACCGCTGATTTTATATTTTCTTAAGTGTTGACCTATACGTTTTAAATTTATTTGTACCAACGTTTGACTTACGACATTCCTGACTATCTACTTTTTGTATTTATCATCGACCACTGTATATTATTTATTATTTCTTACGTTTTGACCTACATGTTTTTCAACTTATTATTGCCAAAGTTTGTCATAAGACGTGTCCCTGCCTGCGTTACCGAATCAGTCTTGTGTTGTGCGTCATGTCGACGGGATCTCCTCGTACAGATCTCTTTGTACAGATCATACCCTTTGCAATATATTCTTACTATTTTATTTGACTCTGCGATGTATTATTCTCCAGACTACTTGGTGAGTTATTTTAGAATTTTAATTTAAGACAAGGATATAACTCCTCAATTACGTTACAGATTTGGACCTTGTAGTCTCACTAAGTTTCTGTAATTTTGGAAACAGTAAACTCACCATGTTGAAGGAGAACATTCTATTTTTGTTGTTAACATTATACCACCGAGGATGGCTCGGACAAGAGCCGAAACGTTTGGAATTTTGTAATTTCGATGAATAAATCTTTATAATATTTAAACGCACTTGGATCCGCGTGTGACCCTTACAGCCTCTTCTAATCTAAATTCAATCTTTCATTGGACTAGCCGGATACTATCGGAAGTTCATAGAAAACTTCTCAAAAATAGCGAAACCTTTAACTAGGCTCACGAGAAGTTCAGTTGGTCAAGAACAGCAAAATGCGTTCGACCTACTAAAAGAAAAATTAACGACGGCACCCGTGCTGAATTATCCGGACTTCGATAAGGAATTCCTGGTGACGACAGACGCATCAGATTTCGCCATCGGAGCCGTACTGTCGCAGGGGCTAGTAGGACAAGACCGACCTTACGCCAGCCGAGTGTTATGCAAGGCGGAACAAAATTATAACACGACCGAAAAGGAGCTGCTAGCGATCGTATGGGCGGTAAAACATTTCCGGCCATACCTATACGGCGTCAAATTTAAAATAATAACCGATCACAAGCCACTGATCTGGTTATTTAATGTAACCGACCCCGGCTCGAGAGTAATCAGATGGAGACTCAAGCTGGAGGAATACGATTATGAGATCATACATAAGGCAGGAAAAAATAATGTAAACGCCGATGCGTTAAGCCGAAACCCGATCGCGGATGCACCAGCGATACACATGACGCAGCAAGAAGATGACACTGCGAAGGAATATTCGGAAGAAGAAAAGCGGCAGATACTGTATGAGTATCACGACTCACCTACAGGAGGACACCAAGGAGTCACGCGTACATTGAACCGGATCCGGTTACAGCACAACTGGAGCGGCATGACGAAAGAGGTAGAGGCCTACATAAGTAAATGCGAATATTGCCAGAAAAATAAATTAAGCCGGAAAACGAAAATGCCATTGTTCATTACAGATACACCCGAGCGACCATTCGAGAAATGCGCGCTCGATATTGTAGGCCCATTAACTATCACGAATAACGGAAATAAATACCTCCTTACATTTCAAGATAACCTAACGAAATTCAGCAAGAGGATACCCGTAGAAAACCAGGAAGCAAATACAGTCGCAAAAGCTTTCGTAACGAAAGTAGTCTCGGAACACGGGATACCGGAGAAAATTCTCACGGACCAAGAAACGAATTTCACGAGTGAGATGTTTAAGAATATGTGCAAGTTATTAAAAATCGAAAAAATTCAGACAACAGCGTACTACCCCGAGAGTAACGGAGCGTTGGAAAGATCGCATCGCACTTTAGCAGAATACTTCAGGCACTACATAAACGAAGATCAGACCGATTGGGATGAATGGATACCCTACGCGATGTTCACCTACAATACAACGCCTCATACTACGACAGGGTTTACGCCGTTCGAACTTGTCTACGGACACCGAGCTAACCTGCCGACAGCATTAACGAAGCCTCCGAAATTAACGTACGCATACGAGGATTACGCGCAGGAACTCCGAGAACGAATTCGCGCAACGAATCAAGTCGCGAGAGAGCATACCAAGCATGAAAAAGTAAAAGCAAAGCAACAATTCGATAAAAAGTGTAACAAGGAAACATTTAGAGTAGATGACAAGGTACTGTTACATGACGAGACAGTGCGACGCGGACGATCGAAAAAAGTCTTAATGGATCGGACCATACGTAATCCTTGAGAAACACAGTGACGTAAATTACACAATCAAAATAAAACGAAAGACGTTACGCGTTCACGCCAATCGTTTAAAGGCATTCATCGAAGAATAAAAAAACCACCTCGATATAACAATAAAAGCGAGAGAAGCGGAAGCACCTAAACTTAGAGCACTTATCAAATAAACAGAAATACACAAAGCTTACCTTACTCGGGAAGGGGAGCACCATGCTCCCGACCTGCAAATCGAGGTGCTCGCACGACGCCAAACGGCGCGCGGTCCTGGAGGCCAGGAGCCCGAAAGCGCCAACGCGGAATCCGGGGATCCGTCAAAGGAGCGGTCAAGGCCGGATCATTCGCCAAGAAACGAGGGAGAGGTAACCCCCGCTCAGCTAAATAGGCCTGCAAGCCCGGGAAAAAATGAGCGCGTCGACGACCAGGAACCGGAGGATCGGATATCGACAGACGCTCAATCTGAAGGATAGGTCCAGCCTCCTCCTCCTCACCAGCCCGGAGCTCCTCTGGTTTCACGACGGTCCGAACTGGCACGAAACGCTCGAGGAGAGCCATAATACCAAACTTTCACGAAACTTTAAGAGACAGTAACAGACTCAGACTGAAACGACTCGTGAAATTATATAAAAATCGAAATCCGTGGACAGCCATAGTCAGCAAAAAATATAATAAAAATAGCACCAAGTCCAAGAGAGTATTCCTATTACAGGATACCGATCATCATCTTACACCTCGCGAAAGAGATGACACCCGAACCGATGCCACCGTACGAGGTGACATCATTTAGCGATGAGCCAGGTATCTACTTCGAGAAGATCGGAACCATGCAACTAAAGGAGTCTACATGGAAACTAGTCATCAGAATTGATGTCGCGGCATTTGGAGTGAGATATCATCTACTCCAAAATTACCTCGAACAGATCAAAGGGCTATGCAATAACGCAGACGGCGACAACCGGGACGCATGTAACAACATCCTCCGCGTAACAGAAGACAGTAATACAAAACTGACACAACTACTATTACGATTGCAAACCGTATATAAAGCAACGACGAGCCGACGCGGACTGATAGACGCAATAGGCACCATAGGCAAAACCCTATTCGGAACAATGAACGTCGACGACGCACGACAAATACAAGAACAACTAGAAACAATAAACAATCAACAGAAAACAATACAGCACACGGCAAAGCACCAAATAAAAATTATAAACGCCACGTTAGGACACATCGAGACACTAGAGAAGACACTAAGTAAAAACGAAAACTTAATAGCGAATGTAACGAGACGAGTACAACAACGAGTAGCAAAACTAATACGCCGCGAGGAATTAGACAAGCACCTCTTAGTAATAAGCACAATAACAGGCAAATTAGTAAGCGACGTAGAAGATACCCTGGAATACCTTACATATGCAAAAAATGGTATAATTCTCGTACGACTACTGCCACTCGAAACTCTAGTATCAGAATTAAGAGAAGCGACGACCCACCTATCCCGAGGGGCACACTTCCCTTTCAAATTACAAGTAGACAACTGGAATACCATCAAAAAATTTGTAGAAATAAATGCATATTACGACAACCCCAACGTCTACACGATCCTAACCTTCCCGATTATCACTTACCCCAATTACGAAATTGTGCGAGTAACCCCCCTTCCGGTGCACGACAATAAAAATGTATTCATAATCCCCAAAACCTCACATACTCTATTGGCTACCTCACATACTCTATTGGCTATTAATAAAGAAAATCGAAACTACCTAAACACTAAACGAAAACGATCTAGACAAATGTACGCATTCTGACACGACTTTTGTATGCGATACCAACTACCCGGTATATTTCATAACAGCGTATGCACCATGCAAAGTACAAATTTATATAAGAGCGCAAAGAAATAGTTGCGTACGACGCCACATTCTCTCGAACGTGACGTTCTGGTTAACTCTAGCAGAACCGTAGACATGGTTGTTTTCTACCCCATATAAACAACAAATAACCATACAATGCATTAATCAGGCTGAAAATGACATCGAAATAAATAGAACAGGAAAAATTAAGCTAAATGCAAACTGTAGACTGACTACGACGGACTTAACACTACGAACAAAAAAACGAGAGTACATCAAGTGCATACAAATGCATTTACCACAGTTCAATCTGACCTTCAAAACAATTACTAAAAATATTAGGAATAATGAAAAAGCTGGAACTGAACTACGGCTAGAACCGGTGATCAATGATCCCGCGGAACTAAATAAGCTAAGCCTAAACCTCGAGGAAATAAACGAGGAGCTAGAAGACAACCACGTCAGCTTTTTATCTAATAAAAATGTAATATATCCCGTGGGCTCCGCGTCCATAGTTGTAATTATTATAGGAATCATAGGTACGGTTGTAACCGAACGCTGCTACACGGATGTCCGTTTCGCGCTGGGTGTCCTAGTATCACACGGTCGCCACTCGGTTTAACCTTTACAGCCGAGAAGGTAAGTATCGAATTTCCGAAAATGTCAATATTTTACTAATTCTCCTTTATTTTCAGGTTCCCGCCATGGATGGATCATCGCCGCTGCCGACTCCAGGATCATCGCTACAATCGCATACCAGGATCGCCGAGGGACTTCGATGGATCTCCGCCGATTGATCAGGTAAGTAAAAGGTAAGTAAAATTGACTAAATTCGAATAATTCACAATAATGATGATTCATTTATTCATGATCTTCAGTCATGCGCTGTTGGTTGTTCACAAATATGCTCGATGTACAAGATGAGTGACACGCTCGGTCAACCTCGACGGTTGTAAGTGAAAGTTATTAACAATTGAAAATTTCCGAATAATTCACTATCATGGCATTTGCTTTGCTCATTATTAACAATCATGCGCTGTTATTCGTTCAAGATTGTTCACGGTATTCAAGATGGCTGACACCTGTGACCTTCTTCAACCTTGGTAAGTGAAAAGTCGAAAAAACGCTAAATTTCCAAATAATTCACTATCATGACTCTTAGTTTGCTCATTAGCAACAATCATGCGCAGTTAGTTGTTCGAGAATGTTCACGGTACTCAAGATGGCTGACACCCGTGACCTTCTTCGACCTTGGTAAGTGAAATGTAGAGAAAACGCAAAATTTCCGAATAATTCACTGTACTGACGATTGAACTGTTCTATAGCAACAATCAGGCGCAATTGTTTATTCATAAATGTTCACGGTACACAAGATGGCTGACACCCGTGACCTTCCTCACCCTTGGTCAGTAAAATCCGTAATATTCAATTTATTCGATTAAATCACCGTAATGATTACACAGGACCACAAAAAAAATCGATGAAAGGTTCCTTTGACCAGACCAGGTGTTATATGTTTTTGGGGTCGCTGAACATGAATCTGAAGTCCGTTTTGCTCCATCACGTCAGGATTTTTTCCTAACCTCAAAAAACATGGTGGATTTTATGTGGCAAACAAACTTTTTTAAATATTGACGGATTTACTTAAATCTTGGTATCCAGGGGTTTTTGGGGTCGCTGATTACGAATTTGAAGTCAGATTTTCAAAATCCAAAATGGCGGCTCAAATATGGCGGTCGAATTTTTAAAATATGATTTAATTTTTATGAAACTTGGTATCTAGGGGTTTTTGGGGTTGCTGATTACGAATTTGAAGCCAGATTTTCGAAATTCAAAATGGCGGATCCAATATGGCGGTCAAAATTTTGAAAAATGTTCAGAACTCGATGAAATTGTCCGTACAGAGATTTTTGGGGACGCTAAATCCAAATCTGACATCAAATTTTCAAAATTCAAAATGGCGGATCCAATATGACGGACCGAGATTCGAAAAACAAGAGAAAAGTTCGATGAAATCGTACATTATTACGTTTTTGGCGTCGTTGAATCCAAATCTGTTTACAAAGTCATAAGCTCATTTAAGAGTAGTGAGAGCCGAGGGGACTCACATAAATCAAGCACCCCGATCAGTGAGAGGCAAGGGGACTGACGTTAATCACACACCTCAAACAGTGAGAGGCAAGGGGGCTCACTGAAAACAAGTACCCCGAAGGAAAAAGAAATCTACCACGTCCACGTCGTTTTCTCTGGGTCATGCTGAGAGTAGAATAAGACAATATTTACCTCTTTGAAAAGTTTCTTTTATTTAAGAATCTGAATTCTAAGGTGTTGATTTGATGACAGATTCGAATTCAGTGACCTCAAAACATGATATTACCAATTTTATCAAGTTCCGGACTTTTTAACCATTCTAGATGCTATATTTGATTCGCAATCTTGGATATTGAAAATTTGACAACAGATTTGGATTCAACGACGTTCACGGACGTTCCAGAAGGTTCCTATGAAAAATTCCAACGCTAGGACGTTCCGTAAGCTTCTCTTCCTCGATGCTGGTGCACCGGGTTTTTAGCTTTGGCCGCCTTCGCTCACCGTTGGCGCCGACCTATACGCACCGTCTCTCTTACGATACTAATGACGCTTCCGGACGTCCTTCCCGTAGAAGATGTCCAGGTGACCTGCACTACGTCGGCCATTGACGTCGACCCCCTATGATCGATGTTTGGGACCTAGTGCGCACGATTCTGCGGTCCTTCCCCGTAGAAGACTTACGGTTCGCGAAATCGCGGACCCAGGTCGCGAGTTTGACGCCGACCCCCTATGATCGTATACCAGGTGTCAATCATGCGTCATGCGTGGCGTTTCCCCGGGGAAAATGCTCGGTTCTCGATTTCGCTTACCCGTCCTCGTACCTTGACGCCGACCCTATCTGACTATTCGCCGGGCGCTACTTTCGCGTCATGCATCGATTGTTCTCATATCGGAGCCGTGGTTTTCTATTTCGCATACGCGTCGTCGGATTTCGATGCCGCTTCGCCATGACTATTTATCGGGCGCCGATTTCGCGTCATGGATCATTTTCCCGCGTACAAAGCCTCAGGTTTTCGAATTCCCGAACGCGCTACCTGATCTCGATACCGGCCTTCCTGTTTCATGGGTCGCGCATCCGGTCTGAGTCATGCACGCCTCTTTTGCGAAGATTACGTGTGGCTTGTGCCTGAAAGTCGCGTTTTCCTTGCCGATTATCACGCGAACAAAATAAACATAAACTGAATTGTTGCACGAGCCAAAACTAAACTATACTAATATCGATAATCGGCGTCTGCCTTAATTAAAGAAATTACTTAACCTACGTGGAAATATAGAACTTACGTGTAATCTTATCCTAAATTATGCCGGACGTGCGAGGAATGCAAAACAAAATACGGATAATCTATATATTCACCCGTCCTCGAAGCGTCGTCCTTATAATCTAATGGGAGCTTTTCTCCCTGTCGTCGGAGTCTTTACTTCCGGCGCTTGAAAGGCTTTTGAAGCTCTCAGAGGACCCGTTCTCGCCCTCCGTCGCCGCCGCCTTCGTCGCTGTTGGCCCGGTCGTTACCTCCGGCCCCTTCGTTGCCTCCTCCAGCAACGTTGTCAACTCGAGCGCGAGCTCTGCCGCTGCGCCTTGTAGCGCGGCCAATCCGGAAATCCCCTCCGGGGGCTCCGTTTGGGTCACGACCGCCTCGGTCGTTACCTCCGGAGGTTCTTGTGCTGTCACGACCACGCCGATCGTTACGTCCGGAACGGGGTCGGACACGTCCTTACCTGTGGGCTCCCCCATCTGGGCCTCTGTCGCCACCGTGCGCGGCTGGTGGTGTAGCTCCGCCGTCCCACCGCTGTGCTGTACCGCCACCTCCGACAAACGGCACAGGCTCACCCTAGGGGACTTAAGTTCTACGGGGCGCGACGATTTGGCGTGCGGTCGCACGGTCATATGGGTAATAAAGAAAAAAACAAAGAAAATCACGCGACGCGATTTCCGCACACAACTAGGAAAATAAATTATAAAAAACGACCTCCACCGGAAAAGGAAAAAAAAACGTTATGATATATGTACAAGTTACCGCGAAAAACTTCAATTCGGGATGTTCAGTTTTTCTTTTCCCCAGGAGGGAGGGATGTTGTGAGGCGGAAGTCGCCGTGCCCTAATTGCGACACCTAGCTGTCAGCGTACTCCTGAATATTGCCAAACCATTGCCAAACTCACCTGAGGTTTCGAGATTCCGGGCCTTACCAGGTCACTCGCCCGGAAGCAAAAACGTTGACAGCTACGTCAGCATCGCGAAAGCTAATACGAGGAGATAAAAGCCCGCCCTTCCGAGAAGCGGCGGGCAGTCCACAATCAGAGCATGCATCGCGTTAGTCCGTACTTAATTACGTATCATACTTATAATTGCGTCCGCGAGTCAGGGCAGTGACTTAAGGCCATAACGTGTATTCGAACCAATATCTTTTATTAAACATCAATTCTACAAGAATCTCGCGAGTGTTGTTCCTCCCTCCCTCCGGCGGATCCAAAGAACCCTGTGCCGACCCTGAGATTCAAGGCACGGCACAACAAACATAAATAGAATTCCGTCGCCACGGAAAGTAACGCCGGACTACGCTAACGAGAATCCTAAATCGAAAATTCCACACAAACGCGAATAACTCATCGAACATTATCTCCAAAGCGATCCACGTTAATAGCCAACGCGAGTCGGAACGTAACATAGCCGTGAAACCTAATCGTCGCAATCGCGATTGAATTCTGTCGCCAAAGCTCGAAAGTTAACGCTAATTATCGCGTGTCCTTCGCTAGGACTAACGCTCGCGAGAGTATCTAAGAACGACGCCATACGGGACGCTGGAAATTTCGAGGTTGACGCGGAATCACGCTCTCACTCGCACGAAACAGACAAAACTCGACGAGCGAAACTTGATACTAACAAAACCGAAATGAATACAAGACGCAACGCAAGTAACTTAGCGACGCAAGGATTAACTCGATACGATGCAAAAACTGTGCGCGAGAGACGCAACCGCAAGCGCGAACATTACACGAAAACCTACTATCGATACCGGAATTCGCTAACGAATCTAACGCGATCTCCAGAGGCGCGTTATATCGCTTCTACCGCGATCCCTCGTCCACGATATCATCCCGAGGCGTTTTCCCGAGCGAGAGCGCGTACCGGATGGCGGCGTCGTGGCTCAACATTGACGGTACGACTAACGGGCAACCTCACCGGTGTAGTGCCTCCTCCTGGGGTTCTTCGCCGTTGCCTCGTGCCAGCGATCGTCGAAATACGGGACTTAAATTCGCTTCAGGGCGGCTCTCGCGGACCTCAACTTCCTGAATTGTGCGGGCGCGTCGACGGACGAACAGAGAGTGACGCGATAAATCCGCATCGATTGCAAAATCGATGTGGCATCCCCTCTTCGGGGGCGCGCGGACCAATTGGGGCGCGAGCTTGCAAGTTCGCGATATCCCGGCGCAGGGTCGTCGCAATTGGACCCTTCGGGGGCGCGCAACGGTCCCTCGGCGGCGCAGCGACTCCTTAATTTTTGTCTTTGGCAACGGACTGGACTTCGTTCTTGCCGGTGTGCCTCCAGTTTGACCCCGGGGCGGTGGCCAGTCACCCCGGTACTCCGTGGAGGCGGATTGCTGAAGCCGGGTTCTCCCCAGGCGCCTGAGGCCCCGCTATCGGCGGTCTCGTCCTTCGCTGCCTTACGCGCCGCACGCTCGCCCGCCGCGTCGCTCTCGCCGCCCGTGATCTCTGCCGTTTCCGCGCTCGCCACCCATCCTCGGTCCTTGGTCCTCCCGGACCCTTCCTTTACTGGTACTCTCTCGAAGAGGTTCGTCGTGGTTTGGGTGAGGCGCCACGTATTTTACAAAAATATAAAAAAAACAAAGGGATCAGAATGCGGAAACGCAATTAAATTCGGCCTCTGGAGATCTCGTCGTTGCCTCTCTGGTTCGTCCCTGGGCGCGAAATTCCGCGCCTTGTGACGGCGGCGGGGCGCTGCCACGATGCGGCGGGCCGCAACGTCACAATACGTATAGAAAAATATTCAAATAAAATCGATAACTGCATATAAGTATACACAGCTGTCGATCAGTGTGTCGATGCTGTTTGGATCCAATAAATCGCACATTCGTAAATCTTAATATAATTCATCATGCACATGAAAACAATAGAATCGGATACATTCCGCAACAGATTATCTACATAGTGACCGCGTGCTCATAGGTTCCGATAAATCTAAGTCAATTGTCAAAGTCTCAATTTTGTTGTACCGATAAACCAGATGGAATCTGATAGACTTTCTATCGTTGTCTAGAAGTTTCTATCGGCCTTTTGCAACAGGGTTATGTTATTATAACTCTTGACTTTACGGTTATTAGAGCATGTGAGAGACAAATACACTTGGTATAGACTAAAAAGGTGCCACGACCGATGGCCCGACGACAAATGATCCGCGACACATGATCCGCGACACTTGATCCGCGACAATTGATCCATACAACATTCGGTCTAACGACGAAATATCCGACGATAAATTATCCGTAGGACAATTGATTCGAGACACAAGTGATCCTGTTAGGGGGCATTACATGTAATTTCGAACGTACGTGCACGAGGGCATTACATGTAATTCCGAACGTACGTGCACGAGGGCATTACATGTAAAGCCAGCGGCACACGGAGCATGTTTTCCTGCTGGATTGCTTGCAATCTAGTAAATTACCAGACATCCTGAGTGCTGAGTGGTGAAATTATAATAATTTACTAGATCGCAAGCAATCCAACAGGAAAACATGCACCGTGTGCCACTGGCTTAATTTCGAACGTATGTGCACGAGGCTACCGTTGGTCGTACTGTACCAACCGCAGCGGCACGAGCATCGTTCGTTTCACAGCTAGAAATATATCTCAGAAATTTATAAAATGCCGTAAAAATTTATTACATCACAGCGAGATACTTTAATGTTACTACATAATGGATATTTATACAACAAAAAAAGTGTGAATAAGTTAATATTACTTGGCGTTGCGCTCAATACCGGAAGAGGTCATGTAGCGCTGTAATTTACACAACAAGTGATAAACGAACTGGTATTTAACATGCGTTATCTTTTTCATGTTTTAACATTTTCATGCAGTTAACTATATTTTTCATCTCCACAATTAATCCACGCGTTTAATATAGGTGAAATTGTTGGTGATCCTCCTGTACACAATCATGCTGCTGATGTTGCTCAGGTCGAAGCTAGGAAGGTTAAAGAGAAACTAAAAAGAAGGCGAGCAAGGGTTGTCAGAATAATAGTGTAATGATTTCTAAGGTTTTGAGTAAAGTGTCATCGCCAGTCCGTGTTCAGCTACCACCAATTACATCATTGACACGCATCGTTCAACGGGCCAGAAAGAATGATGAAGCTGTTATAGTAAACCCAAAGACACTCCAAGAATTGGTTATACCAAATATGTACCGGATGACTAACGATGATGAGTTATTTTTGTTGTATGATAGCGAGGGTGGTGCAGATCGTTTCGTTATTTATGCTACTGCTAAAAACCTGGAGTTGTTAGCAGAATGTGAGTTGTGGTGCTGCGATGGCACGTTTAACTCAGTGCCTCTTATTTTTAAGCAATTATACACCATTCACGGATTGTATCGTGATAAATTATTGCCTTTAGTGTACATACTGGCTCCTAATAAGTCCGAGAAACTATATTCATCCGCGTTGTCTGTTATTAAACGCCATCAACCAAATTTAAAGCCAAAAAGAGTAATGGTGGATTATGAGCGTGCGTTTATTGTTGCCTTTAGGAGTAAATTTCCTGACTGTGCTATTTCTGGTTGCCTTTTCCACTTCAGTCAGTGTATTTGGCGTCACGTGCAATTTTGTGGTCTACAGCAAAATTATAATTCTGATTTAAGCTTTTGTTTAAACATTAAAATGCTTATGGCCTTAGCATTTGTTCCTGTGTGTGATGTACTTGAGGCGTATGAGGAGCTTATTGTATCCCCGTTTTTTGAAGATCATGAAGATGCATTAAACGATTTAATTCGATACTTTGAGCGAACCTGGGTTGGTGAACGATGTCGTACTGGCAACAAACGTAAGAAGCCGATGTTCGATTTAGTTTTGTGGAACTGTTATCAAGCAATTATCGATGGTGTCATGCGTTCGAACAATGGCGTTGGCATTGCTCATTTAATAACAAAGTTCGCGTAGTTCATGCAATATTCAGCAGCTTTATGGATGCGATTAAGGGTGAGCAAGTTCTCACGAAAACAACGATTGTTCAATTGAATACAGGGGTTAATGTTGTTGCCAAAAAACGAAAAAGGTATGCAGATAAAGATGAGCGAATCAAAAATATTGTGACCAAATATGATCAGACTACAAAAATAAAATATTTAAAACATGTAGCGTCTGTATTGTCCGTGTAATAATTAGGCGTTTATGGTAGCGATTATTTATTGTTCCACTGTTACTTCGATGTCTAAAAGATGTTATTACAAATATATATTTATTATTATTGTTCTACGGTTACCTCGATTTCTAAAAGATATTACAAATATATATTGATCAATAATTAAATATGATTTTCACACACAGTTCTTTTACGCATACACCTTCCACGCTGAAATCTGAATTTGACGGGCGTTTTGTCGCGGATGTAATTGGTTCGGACGATTTGTCGTTCGGATCATTTGTCTTCTGGTTTTTTCGTCTCCGGATCAAATGTCGCGGATCAAACGTCGCGGATCATTTGTCTTTGGGCCACCTGTTACGACACTGACTAAAAAAGAAAGTTATCTTTATTATGAACCATACGTGTGTCACGATTCGACGCCATACTACTAAAAGCGATGAAGAACATAAAAAACTAATAATAAGAAGTGACTCCCCCGTAGCCCTCGGCGGGGGAACAGGCGGATAAGTGATAGTAGAGGAAAGGAGGTGAAGGAAGAGATTGGAGATGTGAGGAAGGTGCTGGATGAAGGGAGTTGATAGAGAAGTGCGAAAGGAAGACGGGAAATTGAAGGTGAAGCGGACGGTGGTCCGGAGGAGGCGGGAAACGTTGGTGAAGAGGCAAGCGAAAATTAAAGTTAGGAAGAAAGGCGGGATTGAAGAAAAGGAGGTATCAGCCCAGGGCCCAGGTTACACGATGAGGGAAGTGAGCGAGTTGGCAGCATGGAGTATCGATCGGGCGATCGATCGAGCTGACGCGAGACGGAGGGATTGTCGATGGTGGCGCAGCAAGTGCGGAACGGAGCAGCGAGTCGTCGCGACAGATCGATGGATCGAACGATCGAGAGTAAGGGCAGTGTACGAGGGAAAAAAGGAGTCGAACGCAAGGAAAGGAGATGTTTGAGGAGGGCTTAAAGGTGAGGGTAGAGGTGAAGGAGGTGAAAGTAGTAGGTCAGAGAGGAGAATGGGTGACTATATTGGTTAAGTTGGGAAGCGAGGAGGATAAACGGAGGGTGCTGGAAGCTAGGAGAAAGGAAGGAAGCAGCTTTAGGGTGAAGATGGATGAGGATAGGTCGGTAGAGAGGAGGGGGAGAGAAAGAGAGAAGAAAGAAAGGAGAAAAGAAGGGAGAGAGGAGGAGGGTCATGGATAAAAAAGGACCACAGATGAAGAGATTGCGAAGAGGATGGAGGAGAAGCTCCTATATAATGGACACGGACGAAGACGAGGAAGGCAGAAAGGAAGGAGAATAGGAGGGAGGCAGGTTAGAGAGGAGAGAGATGGGACTGATGGGAGACGGAGAGAGAAGTATAGCAGGGGAAAGGGAGGGGAAGAGGAGATGGAAATAGGACGGAGGTTTAATGCATGTGTTTTCAGATTGAGGTAGAACGAGAAGGAGAGAAGGTGACGAGTCAAAGGAGGGAGTAAGACAGAAGAAAGGGGAAGAGCAGTGATAGATGGAAGGGATGCGGAGAGATGTCGAAAGCTGTAGAGGCCAGGGAAGAGGGACGGATGGAAGACGAAAGGAGGTGGAAATTGTTTGTGAGGCCGCTCATGGTCAGGTCGTGAGGGGATGGAAAGATTTGGTTGTAAAGGGTTGGGTACGTCCCTGCAAAACGCCATGATTACAAGATTGTAAACCCTACGGGGATAGACAATAAAATTTCTACTACTACTACTACTAATAATAATAATAATAATAATAAGTGACTCTATCGCGTCTAGGGAAAAATAATAAAGCGACACTTAAACTGATTTACAGCGCCTCTACAGCTACTTTAATGGCAGCACTGAACAAAGCTATTGAACAGACTTGCTTATAAACTCCTCACAAAAATTAAAGGAACACTTAAATTTTCTTAAAAACTAGGCAAAATTTGAGCAGCTGTATCTTCGTTAAAAATGAACGAAATTTAAGTTTTAAAAAAGGGTTTTAAAGCTTGAAATCTCTACTTTCAGAAGATCACTATTTTCTTTTAGTTTCTGTGAGTTTGGTAATTTTTACATATAGAAAAGTACTGGCTGGACAAAATGTGAAATTTTCTTCTCACTTTGTGGGCCTGTCACGTGCCCAAAAAAATCCTGCGAAATTTTTTGACTTTCCAATGTGAAAGCTCGAAGTTTTCCCTACAAAATCTTTTTTTGAAAATGTTTCTACGATTTTTTCTTACTGAGTTATCGCGGATTGAATAAGAAATGAGCATTTTGACTTTGATTGCTCATAACTCCGTTAAAAATCATCGTACCGCAATTCGCAAAATGGATTCTTAAAGCTAAAACTTTGCTCTATCAAGTGGTATAATCGCCAATTTTTTCACAAAGATTTTTGGATACATTACAAGTGAGTAAAAATATCGTAAAAATTTGCAATTTTTTACTTTCTTATTTAGATCCAAAAAACAATTGTGCAGAACAACAACAAAAATTTATTCTTTACGTTTTTTTGTACTTTTAAGTGCCCTATATTTAAGAAAAAATTGCCGAATAGCTATGAGATTTTCTTCATGGTGGCCACTATGGTTTTACGGGGCAAAACATACAAAAAATTGTGAAATTGCTTAATTTCAGTGAAAATCAAGGAAAAAAAATTAAAAATAACGTTTGGCGGACGTTAAAAAACTGTTTTCAATTACGCTGACAATACATTAAAGATGAGTCACTTACTCATCTTTAATGTATTGTCAACATAAGCTAGAAAGACTTTTTTAAATAAGAAATTAATGTTTTGTGTTTTCGAAATTTGAAAAAATACCGCCGGCATTAGCGTTATCCAAAGCGTACCACGAGGAGGTTGCCCGGTCGGATTTACGCTTCGTTATGCGCGCGCGCGCGCGTGTGTGTATGTGTGTCATTCAGCTGAGACCCCGCGACTCGTCACTTTCGCAGTATTTTATGACTCCAAACTCATTTGTGACTGTGTGCGTGCGCGCGCGCGCGTGTGTGTATGTGTGTGTGCGTGCGTATGCGTGCGTGCGTGCGTATGTGGGTGAGTGGATGGATGGTCGTAGGTGGTAAAATGAATTTAATAATGTGTGTTCCCGCCTCTATTTAATATGACCTCTTGTAATCGGTTTCGCATATTGATACAACGCCGTATCGCTATTTGAGGGATTTGCTGCCAAATTTCCTGAAGGGCTCTGGCAAGCCAAATCGGGAATATTACGATAATTTTCGTGCAATCTTCGCTTGCCAGAGCCCTTCAGGAAATTTGGCAGCAAATCCCTCAAATAGCGATACGGCGTTGTATCAATATGCGAAACCGATTACAAGAAATCATATTAAATAGAGGCGGGAACACACATTATTAAATTCATTTTACCACCTACGACCATCCATCCACTCACCCACATACGCACGCACGCACGCATACGCACGCACACACACATACACACACGCGCGCGCGCGCACGCACACAGTCACAAATGAGTTTGGAGTCATAAAATACTGCGAAAGTGACGAGTCGCGGGGTCTCAGCTGAATGACACACATACACACACGCGCGCGCGCGCGCATAACGAAGCGTAAATCCGACCGGGCAACCTCCTCGTGGTACGCTTTGGATAACGCTAATGCCGGCGGTATTTTTTCAAATTTCGAAAACAAAACATTAATTTCTTATTTAAAAAAGTCTTTCTAGCTTATGTTGACAATACATTAAAGATGAGTAAGTGACTCATCTTTAATGTATTGTCAGCGTAATTAAAAACAGTTTTTTAACGTCAGCCAAACGTTATTTTTAATTTTTTTTCCTTGATTTTCACTGAAATTAAGCAATTTCACAATTTTTTGTACGTTTTGCCCCGTAAAACCATAGTGGCCACCATGAAGAAAATCTCATAGCTATTCGGCAATTTTTTCTTAAATATAGGGCACTTAAAAGTACAAAAAAACGTAAAGAATAAATTTTTGTTGTTGTTCTGCACAATTGTTTTTTGGATCTAAATAAGAAAGTAAAAAATTGCAAATTTTTACGATATTTTTACTCACTTGTAATGTATCCAAAAATCTTTGTGAAAAAATTGGCGATTATACCACTTGATAGAGCAAAGTTTTAGCTTTAAGAATCCATTTTGCGAATTGCGGTACGATGATTTTTAACGGAGTTATGAGCAATCAAAGTCAAAATGCTCATTTCTTATTCAATCCGCGATAACTCAGTAAGAAAAAATCGTAGAAACATTTTCAAAAAAAGATTTTGTAGGGAAAACTTCGAGCTTTCACATTGGAAAGTCAAAAAATTTCGCAGGATTTTTTTGGGCACGTGACAGGCCCACAAAGTGAGAAGAAAATTTCACATTTTGTCCAGCCAGTACTTTTCTATATGTAAAAATTACCAAACTCACAGAAACTAAAAGAAAATAGTGATCTTCTGAAAGTAGAGATTTCAAGCTTTAAAACCCTTTTTTAAAACTTAAATTTCGTTCATTTTTAACGAAGATACAGCTGCTCAAATTTTGCCTAGTTTTTAAGAAAATTTAAGTGTTCCTTTAATTTTTGTGAGGAGTTTATTTAACACTCCCACTCTTTGTTCAGTCACATTAATTACACAGCCCCACAAAAAAAATTTCTGTCCGGCGGACCGGACTAGTCAATTCTTACGTATTTTGGGTCGCTGAATCCGAATCCGAGGTCAGAATTCAAAAGTTGTTTTTTTTTCTAACCTCAAAAAACATACTTTTTAGGGTTTTCAACCTAATACCTGCGACTGGTCTGATTACGTCACTCACACAGTCGTAAATCTCACTAATGCAGTCTCATGTAGCCCTTCGCATCCTCTAACCACAAGTAAGTTCGTTATGGAGAGTTCAGTTATAAAAAGATATGACTCTACCAGAAGAATTACTCCTTTTTTTTATGGTATTTTACTCTTTTACCTTCAAAAGATCTGCGCAATGGCTGTCTTTGAGGTTTCCTCTTTTCCACAAGAATATCTCGTTTGAGATTCCAACAGAAATCAGACATCATGTTCACATCCCACCTGCCTTGATATCGATGCTCTATTGATTTAATGTCCTGATGGAATCTTTCTCCCTGTTCCTCGCTAAAATCACCTAAATTTTCTGGGAAGTAGTCTATATGAGAATCTAAAAAATGCAGTTTTAGATTCATTAAGCAACCTTGTTTTCTATAGTCTTCTACCATTTTCGCAACTCTTTGTTCATAATCTTGACTTTTGTGATTTCCAAGAAAATTTTAACCCAGGAATAAATCCCAGGAATTTCGCCGGAATAAATCCGTTGTCCACCGTCACCACGTGGAGGTACCCTGGTTGCAGAAGGATCAAGTCATGGATATACTTTGACTATTGTGGTCTTGGACGTCAAATATATAAGATTTGTACTTTCTCAGAGTCATGTGGGAAAAACTGCATTTTCAGTGTGATTATGTTATGATCTGATGTCAGATTCGCATTCAGCGACCCCAAAAATCCTCGAGTAACAAATTTTAGGTAAATCTGGTCAATTTTCAAAAACTCATCGGGTATACTGGATCTGCCATTTTGAATTTTGGAAAACTGACATCAGATTTGTAATCAGCAACCACAAAAACCCCCGAGTACCAGTTTCAAGCGAATCGGATCAATTTGAAAAAACATCCGCCATATTGGGTCCGCCATATTGGATCTGCCGTTTTTAATTAAAAAATCTAATCAATTGTTATGTAATTCAAGCTTTTGAATCCGAATCCACGGTCAGAATTTCGAAATTAGCTCGCGCTTTTTTATTACGGCTCAAAATGTACTAAAAAAGTATGTTTTTTGAGGTTAGAAAAAAAACCAACTTTTGAATTCTGACCTCGGATTCGGATTCAGCGACCCAAAATACGTAAGAATTGACTAGTCCGGTTCGCCGCACAGAAATTTTTTTTTGTGGGGCTGTGTTATTGATACTGACTCTCGGTTTAAACAAAACTTATCGCGTGACAAAGCCTTTGTTAAGAAATCCGCCAGTTGTTTCTCGGAAGGTACAGTGACGAGCATAAATGAGTTCCGTTACCCGGTGAGCTACGGTGCAGAGCGGTGCAGATGAGCGCGCTACCTCTAGGTCGGTTACCGACCTACTTACAGTCACGGTCGATAAAAGGTTCAAATACAGAACCGCGAACGCGTAAAAATGGTCATTCACGCTGTATTGCTCGCGCGTGCATTTGATTAAAAGAACATTTTTAATACAATTTGATACACACAATTAATATTTATTACATACAATATAACAATCATAGGTGATTATGTAATTATAATTGTATTATGCATCTGCAACTATTATTCCACCGACTAAGTATGTGTTTACTGTAATAATATAATTATAGGTAATATGATAATTATAATTACAACACAATTACCTATAATTATTCTATTGCATATGAAAAACTGTTTCGCGATATTTTATAATTTTTACGATGTCGTATGATATTATTTTCAGTATCTTATTTATAAGTAAATAAAATATTAAAATTAAAAGCTAAGTAATGTTACGGCCGATATTCAAAGCAATATTAATTAATTAGGGTATTAATAAAAAGCTATATATACATTTTGAATTATACTATAATTATCGAGTCAACGTTTCGACTTACTTGGTCTTTCTCAGGGCATTACATTCAAACTTACAAGTAATATAAATAAAAATAATTATAACTGTTAGAGTTCACATTATCAACACTGAAAATTATAGTCATCGCCGATGGAACGATTACGACACGCAAAAGAAATAAAGTCAAAGCCAACTTCGAATTAAACGCCGTCACAGGCCACATAATTACAATAATTGTTACCGATTACAATAAATCCTGATCTGAGTTGCAGCTGACGGAGATGCTAATTTCGTGCATTTTCTGTATATTTTAAAAGGGGCAGTCCTCTGTATGATCCTGGTATCAGCCATGCTCAACGTCGGAAATTGTCATGTCCAATATTAAATGGAAGTAGAGATCGGTTTTGCGTCAAGAACCTTTTAAAATATACAGAAAATGCACGAAATTAGCATCTCCGTCAACTGCAACTCAGATCAGGATTTATTGCAATAGGTAACAATTATTGTAATTATGTGGCCTGTGACGGCGTTTAATTCGAAGTTGGCTTTGACCTTATTTGGTCCAGGTGAATTAATTCAAACGTCGGCACATATGAATGCTGCGGAATACATTGATATTTTGGAAAACGTTATGCTTCCCAGCATCCGAAGTATATTTCCAGCAGAAGATGTGCCGATAATTCGATTAGTTCAGGACAATTAATTCTGCCGTTCACACTGCCCACATTGTACGAAGGTGGTTCGCACAACATCCAGAGATTGTGGTTCTTGATTGGCCAGTTACATCTCCGGATCTCAATTTAATAGAAAACGTATGGGCTAAAATAGTGAATACGTGGGATCCTGGTCATGAGAGAACTAGAGAAGCTCTGTTTGAGCATGCGAGGAATGCATGGGAAGCGCTTCGGGCCGAACCTGAGTTCTTCACCAAGCTTCGTCAGTCCATCGATCGACGACTGCATCAGGTGATCGAGATAAATGGTTACTGGACGGATTATTAAAATTCGCTCCAGGGCCAAGCAAAACAATCGGTTCTTTTCAGAACCACCAAATATTAAGACAAGGAACATCTCGAAACTCGAAACATCTCGACAACATATATCATGTTGCGAATATCTTTCTATCCGTTTAATCCTTAATTTTTTGTATAAAAAAGATAATAAAAATAATATAATATTTGTGAAAATAATGGTTAACAGCTACGTGATAATATCGCAGACTTTATATATTTCTTCACATTTTATAGCACATAAAAAATGGCTTCTCTTTCGCAGAAAATAATTCCAATTACCGTAAACACGAGATACCATCACTTACATATAAAAATATTTTCTTCTTATATAAGAAGATATTTCAATGTTAGGAAAGACATTTTGTAAAAAGCAAAAATGGATAAAAATCGCATTATAAACTTAATGTTCAAATTAGAAGAATCTAGGAATTCATAAAATATTACAAAATAGATTTTGTATCCGATTAATCCTTAATTTACCTACTTTAACTTTAATATAAAAAAACAGGACGTGTTATCGCTCGTCGAAAGCAAAAGCTAAGTAATGTTACGGCCGATATTCCGAGCAGTATTAATTAATTAGGGTATTAATAAAAAGCTATATATACATTTTGAATTGTAATTATCGAGCCAACGTTTCGACCTACTTGGTCTTCCTCAGGGCATTACATTCAAACTTACAAGTAATATAAATAAAAATAATAAAAATTGTTCGAGTTCACATTGTCAACACTGAAAATTATAGTCATCGCCGATGAACGATTACGACACGCAAAAGAAATAAGGTCAAAGCCAACTTCGAATTAAACGCCGTCACAGGCCACATAATTACAATAATTGTTACCTATTGCAATAAATCCTGATCTGAGTTGCAGTTGACGGAGATGCTAATTTCGTGCATTTTCTGTATATTTTAAAAGGTTCTTGACGCAAAACCGATCTCTACTTCCATTTAATATTGGACATGACAATTTCCGACGTTGAGCATGGCTGATATCAGGATCATACAGAGGACTGCCCCTTTTAAAATATACAGAAAATGCACGAAATTAGCATCTCCGTCAGCTGCAACTCAGATCAGGATTTATTGTAATCGGTAACAATTATTGTAATTATGTGGCCTGTGACGGCGTTTAATTCGAAGTTGGCTTTGACTTTATTTCTTTTGCGTGTCGTAATCGTTCCATCGGCGATGACTATAATTTTCAGTGTTGATAATGTGAACTCTAACAGTTATAATTATTTTTATTTATATTACTTGTAAGTTTGAATGTAATGCCCTGAGAAAGACCAAGTAAGTCGAAACGTTGACTCGATAATTATAGTATAATTCAAAATGTATATGGGGCATTCCATGCCAACTCGACCAATGATTGACCCCGACCATTTTTGATTTGGCCGAAAATTTTTTGTGTTTTCATACTAAATGAAAGTAGCTTCCATGATTTTTTTTAGATTTTTATCTCTACTCATACTTAAGTTATGGATTTTTAAAGAAAAACGCAGTTTAAAATTTGACAAATTTCAAATGCCTGTAACTTTAAGAAGAAAAAAGATATTGTAAAAAAAAGGTGGGCTTTTTTTTCGTTTTTGACTGTACTTTTCGAAGAAAATATCGAAAAAATGTTTAATGCGCAATATGACTGTTTTTTTTTAGGATTTAAGTAAAAAATGTTTGTTTTTCTCAGTGCGACCGTTTTGATTTTTTTCAAAAAAATCTCATAAATTCTAGACTTAATTTCGAAATTTTTAAGACTTGGATGAAAATGGGATTCCAATAACTTCGATTTTTTAAGGGACTTTTTCTTCATTTTTTTCGAAAATAATTTTTTTTAAAATAAGATAGACTCTACCGATGGCTATCAAAAAATTTGATAAATTTACAGACCGCAATCCTGAAATTTCGATCTATAGGTAAAGAGGAAATTCGAATATTTTCTATTTTTTAATTGCATTTTTACTTATTTTTATTATTGAATTACTTTTTCTTAATGGAATATTATAAATAGGGGTACTTTAACGGATAGCATGTAACAATTAAATCATATTTAATAAAAAAAAACACGTATATTATCTGTGAAAATAGCAATCAGATTTATTTGAAAATAAATAAATAAATTAAAATTAAAATTAAAAATAAACAAAATAAATGATAAACATATAAAAAAATTATGCCATGTTATATAACAACGTTTATACTATTTATTTATTTTTATTTATTTTAATTATCTTATGTGATTTTACATCATTACATCGAGAGAATATTTTCACATTTAAATTTCCATTGTTATCAGGTATAACGCAATGAATTTTTTGTGTTTCCGGTATACGTTTAGCACTTGCGAAGCGGTCTAGAAGCTTTGTTGCCATTAAATTGTAATCTTCTTTTGAAGAAAATTTAACCTCAATATTAGGCAAATTATTAGGTTGTGACGCCCATTCAAAAAATTCTTGTGGCGTTGTTATTTGTTGACCAGAAGGAAGTTGGAGACTGGCTCGAGCAGCCATCCTCTTTACCGTACCACCTATACCATCACACGGGCCTTTACCATGCGCTGTAGCAAAAAAATGCCATTCAGCTTGTATCCCATGGTCTTCTTTATGGTAATACAAGTTGATAAAGTTCTTATAGTTTTTAAACTGTTGCGGTGCGCCGTCTGAGAAATAATAAATTTTAGAAATATTCCCAGAAAGTGTTTTGATGAAATCGATTACAATTTTTGAGTAGACATGGACAGCTACGGCATCATGACTCATACAATCTGAGATAATAACCAAACTCTTATGCATAAGTTTATTGTTAGCTCTAAAATAAACGACGATTGGATATACCGTGGCCTGATTATTATTCCAATGAAATCCAGGCGCTGCATTCTGAACTATAAATGCGTAATTTTCAGCGAAATGACAAATAACAATAAATTCATTGTCCGGCAGAGAATTTTTAAGACTTTTCAAAAAAGCTGCTTGCTGTTTAGCAATAAAATCATGTGGTAGAAGAGCTGTGATTTTTTCACAGAAATTATCGACAAATTCGAATGAACAATGAGAGAATTTTTCTAAGCTAGTTCGTGGTATAGTAATCCATTGACTATAAATCACATTGTCAATCGCATAGTCTTCCATGGTTTGAATTAAGAATTCACGTAAAACTTCTGTTCGAGGACAATGAGAACATTCTCCGAGGTAACATTGTGATGTAGGAACTGAACACATAATTATCCTAAGACAGTCGTTATAATTTTCCAGTTTGAATTCTTGATCTTTTGTTAATGATAACAATTTACCACCTGCAATATGTGGAAAATAATAAAACTTAAGAAAAAATTTAACTAATATTAAGTCAAGAATTTTGCTCACCAAAAATCATAAGCTCTATATTTTGATGTGTCGAGCAAACACAAACAGTATGGGTACCACTTCCACCCACTAAAACACAATGTTTAGGTCGTAAATCCGCAAACATAGAAAATCCAATCTTAATAGCTGGATTTCTTTCTCGAAATAGTTTATGCAATTCTTTTAAATTCGAAAGAATAAGGCGTTTTTGGACCTTCATTTTTTTGCCTTCATTGCGAGTGATGACATAATCATTCATTCCTGGCATTACAGCGCTCACTTCCTCTTCCTCGTAAAATTTAAGAACAGCTGATTCTGTTTCTTTACAAAGTGGACGACCTATAAAAGATTATTTAATTATTTTATGTCAATTACAGAGGTAAAGAAAATTGATTCAGTAAATAATACAAGCTTGCAAAATTAAATTTATAAAAAGTTGTTTGCATTTTTAAATGGTATTTCTATTTAAATACGTAAATACTATAAAAAATGGTATAAATAAAATTGTTATCACATCACATTTAAGTACTGTAACATATGAACAATTACTAAACAAAATGTTTTTTTTATGAGTAAACGTTTATTTTGCTCAAAGTATTTGTTCTATTGAACTATTTTATAGTATTATAATTTATATCAGAAAATGACTAAAGTTGTTTTTAAAATGATACTGAGCTTATTTCCCTTTTTTGAGTGAAATCTTTTTTTTAATCCAACAACTCTATATTGTGTGATCGATGCACTTAACGTGATATCTGATGATACTTTTCAGCTGAACAGCCATGTTTTAATTGTATTATCATAATATCATAAATATGAAAAAGACATGAATATAAATAACAATTAAACACTTAGTAGGAAAAGATTGTAAATAGACACTTATAAAATCTTGTTTTGTAGAAAAATAAAATAAATGCGACGTGATAAAAAAAGTAAATTTATCATCAGTTTTAGTAGTTAAAAATCTATAAGAATTGCATGAAATAATTAAAATAATTTTTTCATTGCCGACCTGTACAATTAAACTTTTTACCTTTTTTCGGCCCAGGCATAGATAATATGCCATTGTTCTTAACAAGATTTTTTGCTATCTTTGTCATGTAATTTGTTGAACCCATAATCTCCTTAATTTTTGATACACTCCAACTTGTAGGCAATAAAGTTAAGATTTGTATTTTTTCGGCACGGGTCGTATATTCGTCATGAAATTTGTCTCGAAGGCTCTCAATCATTTCAATAGCGTCGGAACTATTTAGTTGGTGAGCTAACTCATAATCATTGTCAACTCCATACTTTTGTTTTAAGTTTTGAGCAATAGCATTAACTTTTTTATTCAGATACGACTCCGTTCTTCTTCGCTTCTTAGTATGAATTGGAGATACCTCAAGCAATCCTAGAGCTTTGTTCACGACGGGTAAGGCAGTTTGAATGCTTAATGAGCTAATCTGTTGTGATAAAATTTGTTCACCATCATTTAATGCTGAATCTATGAGAAACAATAGAATGATAAAAAAAATCTAATAGTTATGCTAAAAAGCTATTAGAAATAGGTGAATATTTTTAAAAAATCAAATTTATTGTACTGGTTGGAGTGTAGATATTGTCATTTCTAACATTAATGTCATCAGGATTATTCTCAGGTAAATCAGTTTGGCTAACGGGATTAGTGTCACCTATTTTGATCTGTTCAGCATCAATATCAGCATCCAATTTTATATCATCAATAGACATACCTTCATTAGTGACTTCAATAATTTGTTCATTAGCCGGCAGACTTTGATTACTTATTTTTTTTAAACAAGCCGAACATAGACGATCATCTTCTTTAAATTGCCATTGAAGTTGAATATTTTTACTCACTCGACGAAGGTTTTTCGTCTTTCTGTGCTTCTTAATCTTGAAAGGATTACAGCAGCGATCAAAAAATTTTATCGGTGCCATGATATCAATAAAACTATTATCAATAGGTTACCGCGGTAACCTTCGATACCTTCTATTACTACGCCACCTGCACGGAGATTCTCTAACTCCTTAACGACAGTTTCGGTATCGTTGCGTAGGTATTATATATGGTAAAAAAGCTGTGGAACGATACCGAAACTGTCGTTAAGGAGTTAGAGAATCCCCGTGCTGGTATTAAAAAAGTAATACATTCTACTCATAAAACATTTTTCAAAATTCAAATAGAGGTTCCCGGGCTAAAAATTTGAAAAATAAAGTTTCCAGTGCTTCAGTAATTTTTCATTTTTCAAGTTAAGTGCTAAACCTATACCGGACACATAAAAAATTCATTGCGCTATACCTGATATTAATAGAAATATGAATGTAAAAATATTCTCTCAATGATGTCAAATCACATAAAATAATAATTAATAATTTTGCAAAATTAGTCGAGAAGTGTAAAAATACATATTTCTCGACGCAACAAAGTTTATTGGTCTTCTTTTAACTCAAATAAAGTAAATCTAATGTAAAATTCACATAATATTAAAAAATACGAAAGTTGGTCAAAATTTCGAATTTCTCAAATAAACTCAAAATTAAGGTAACTGGGGTGTCTACGGACTCGTACTAATCCCCTGAACACGAATATATCGAATAAAACTCAAAATTATCGATTTTGACCAAAATTGTCATTTTCGCAAATAATCATTTAAATCGAATAAAAATCATATAGCTGGGCTTCTTACATCCCTCTGAACTTATATCTATCGCAATAAATAAAAAATAATCGCTTTTTCTCAAAATTATCAAAATTCTATATTTTCGCAAAATTTCGGATTTTCTCGACAGAAATCAATTATTACAACCATACTAGATATTAATTCATACCATAAAAACTCAAAATACAGGTTCTTTCAAGTTTCGACCCAAAATGGTCATTTTTCGAAATAACTCAAAATTTAAAATAAAAACGTTATATTCTCAACCTATAAGCTACTACGAACCCGTGCATACGATCGAAACATCAAAATTTCGATTGTTTCAACTTTTCATCAAAAACTATAAAAATCTGTAATATCGCAAAATATCGCTTAAAAACTATATGGCTCGGTTTCTTATGACTAAATAAAACGTTTAGGACTCATTTTACCGCAATAAGACTATTATTTACAAAGTCGACCCAAAATTGCAAAAAGTCGAAAAAACTCAAAAATCGATACAAAAAGTATATGGGCATCCTATTTAGGATCAAACAAAAGGTTTAAGACCACTCCCATGAAAATCGCACGCAAATTGGCAAAGTAGGCCTAAAATTGTAAAATCTTGAAAAAATGCTAAAATCACGCAATAAACCATACAGGTCACTTATTTAGGTATCAAGAACACAAATCTATCCACTTTCCCGAATAATTATGTTTAATTAACAATTTTGCCAAAATTGTTAATTAACGGTCAGAATCGCAAAATCGAGGTATTTTTCGTTTCCTTGGATCACTAACAACTCAAATCAGTTAACCAAACTCCGAATTTATCATTATTTCACAAAGTCATTTCTCAACCTCGAAAATCGATCCGATCGCTCAATCTACACCAACGATTGACGAAGGCACGTGAATGCGGCGTGCGAACGGTCACGACGATGTATGAGCGCACTTGGGGCGCGAGTAATTTAACGCTGAGACGCGCACTTATGTGTGAATGTTCACCACTCGCGTTTAGCGAGGGTGAAGCTGCAGACGCACGAAGGCGTGATGTTCGTCGCCGCACTAATGAGCGCGGGAGCGAGCGCACTAACGACGCGGCTGAAAGTGCCTGTAGAACACTATCAGCGAGTGCACGGATGGCACGACAATTTGCAGTCCGTATGCACGACGGGGCGTAACTACCGCGTGAAACGAGACTTGCGGACTTGACGTATGCACGACGGCGAGTGTCGACCGCGTGAACCGGAGTATAATTGCGCGAGACTGGTGCAAGTCGGCTGGAGTACCGCTTGAAACGCCTTACAATTGTCTACTGATGGGACCGGAGCTCTCGCGGGCCCGTTTCGTGATCTTTTGGTTGCGCGAAACATCCCGACCAATAAACGCGGTTAGCAGGATCACGGAATCCTGGCATGTCCGGATCGATAGCGCGACGCGAGAGACCGCACAGTCAGGGGGTGACGAGGGGTGCGGCGCGAAATCGCCTCGTTCAGGGGGCGGCTCAGGGATGGCGTTAGCGGTATCGATCGGTGATCGATCGCGACGGATTGACAATCCTGAACATAACCGCCCGCCGCGAATAACGATTCGCAATAAAGACAGGAGCCGCCCGCCGTGACGAATGTTGATCTCGTGCCGTCCGCCATGCGGAGCACTGCAAGTGCTGAAACAAACTTAAACTAAGAATTAACAATGTACAGAAGATATTTACAATATATACAGAGATAGGGTGCGAACGAGCGCACAATGTTTGACAGCTGTCAAGGATGTCACTCTGAATCACTCTGATCGGTATTGCCCGCCCTAGGGGGGGGGGGGGGCGGAGGGAGGGGCGAAGCCGCCTCCGCCCATGCCTCAACGTTCACCCACACCGACCCGTGCATGGGGGGGGGGGGTGCGGGGGGACAAAGCTCCCCCCGCCCACACTTCTAGGTTCACTCACACTGACCATGGGGGGGTGCAGGGGAGGCTTTGCCCCCCCCCCCCCCGCCCACGCATGTACTTTGCCATATTATATCAACGTACGGCACCGTGTCCGATTGGCATCGTGTCCGATCGGCACCGTGTCTAATCGGAACTGTGTCCGATCGGGAATGTGTCTGATCGGGAAATATTGTCGTGTCCGATTTGTAATGCGCGCAATCGGGACTCACTCCTTCCAGAATACATAAAGCTAAAGCAATATTCTGATTGGTTCTTCAGTTTATATTACGTTTTACGTTTATGGCAATTCGTGTGCGAAAGCCTTTAAAGATTAAGATGATATACAACAGTTGTTTGTGTATCATTTTGTACATCATGGTGTATAACATGATGTTGTATGATGTTGTAAAAACCGTTTATTGATGATTAACTAAAGATAACCTTAAATATAAAATCGGACTAAAAATACTACTTTTCATAATAAGTTCTTTAATCATGTATGTTTGGCGCTCACGTGTATATAGATTAGTTGATAAGTCTCTTGTATATTTTCGCGTCACACATTAGTCTATAGGTTGCTTCGCTTTGTATATATCAGGTAATAGGTTGCCTTATCATTGGCGTACCTGTTGAGGCATTGCCGTCGGTAACGTCAAACTCGTGATTTGTGACTCGCGCTCGATTTAGATTGTCAATATTCGCGCGACTTATCCGACTCGTGCTGCCCGCCCGCGGGTGGCATCCCCAATTAATGGGGAAATTTGGTACTCGCTCGCGCCGTACTTACAAGAGCGCGAGCCAGAGAGTGCCGGAACCATCACTCGTCATTCGGACGCGGTCACGTTAACACACTCATCATTCAGATGTGGTCAAGTTAACACACTCATCGTAAAACCACCGTAAGACGCTTAACGCCCGTACGTCCGGACAAATCGAGTCCGCCGTTTCGGAAGTTTCGACGAGTGCATGATTGCTTGCCTTGCTTGTCGGCCTGCCTGCTTGATCACGTGATTCGCACGCTCAACCCTTGCCTGCCTGCACTGCCCCTCCCGCTATCACGGAGGGCTCTGGTCAGAAGGAAAAACGAAATCAACAGCCAGGAGAGCGCCGGGCAACGATACGGTGAGTCGCTAATTATTCGCTTTGTTCGTTTGCATTCGTGAGGGAACGGTCCCTCTGGTCCTTCAAGTTAATAGAACTTTCGCGAATCCGGGGAGCGCCCCATACCCCCCTGAGCAATGTACTTGTTGCAGTTTATTTCACGAAAACATGGACTCTGTTTTCTATTGCTGAACTCCAGTCCAGAGTTATATTTTTTTACTCCATTTAAAAGAAAAAAGTAAACTCTGAATTATTGCAGTCAGTTCAACAATTCATGTTCGTGCATGTATACGTATGTATGTACGTATGTATGTACAATCGGTCACGTGCGCTCGGACATGCATAGAACATGTGAACGTTCATGACACGTGTTAATACATTGAAGATTGAGAATGCATGGACTAATCGGGAAAAAGAAATGTACATACACTGCATCTGTAGCACCAAATGGCAGTTAAATTATTTTAGACTGATATTTTATGTATGTATATACGACAAGCTTTGTCGGGCGTACTGATTGGCTACAAGATAGAAAATTTCTAGAAACTCGAGAACTGTTCTATCCTGCAGCTCATTAGCATGTTTACAAAATTTGTCGTACGACACACGAAATATCAGCCTTAAGCACGTTCAAGCAGGCAAAAGAGTTAGCGCTCGCCACACGATTGAATGTTCCTGCCTGTGGATTCAACCACTTAAGGTCTATCCAGACAAACTTGCATAGCGCATAAACATAAGCATAAGAAAATTGATTGGTCCATATACATGTGCATAAGGAAACAGACCAATCCATTTCTTTATGTGTATGCTTATGCACCTATGCAAGTTTGTCTGAATTGACCTTTAGCAAGCTAATGACCTTTAGTAAACTAATTGCACAGTTGTGCTAATTGCTTTGAGGGTATCCAAGAGCTCATTGAGCTGTTAAGTAGCAATAGAATGTGATTGATTGTTACCTTTGGATCCAACCAATTACACTTAATTGTTACTTAGCCGCCCAGTGAGCGGTTGTGCTCTTAAGGACTCGATTCTTGAATTCATTCGAAAGTGAAACGTATGCGCAAATTCTGTTCTTACAGAAAAGTTGCAAGTTGATTGGCTCTCGTATGGCTTTTAGCAAATCAAATTGCAACTTTTCTGTAAAAGCAGAATTTGCACGTACGTTTCTCTTTTGTATAAATTCAAGAATTGCGAACTCCTGGATGCGCCCTTTGTCTAGCTTGTAGGCGCCATTTTTTAAGCGTAAAATATTGTTCTCATGGCAGTGGCACATAGAACGTAGAGACCCTATAATCAGAGACTGGCTATGAGGCAATTTCTTTAAAATCCTGTGAGAGAGAATTAAGGATATAAGAGAGAAAGAGAAAGCGATATACATTCATATTGCTTAGAGTCCCTCTAATAAGAGTCGCGACATCTTGAGTTTCGGCAAAATAAGAGAGAAAGAGAAAGCGATATACAAGTGATATACATTCATATCGCTCTCTCTTTCTCTCTTATATCTCTTTCTCTTTCTGTTTCACGTACTTTTGCCGAAAAATGCCGGACCAATCAAAAGTTACAGCCTGTTGTCGCGACTCTTATTAGAGGGACTCTAATATTGCTTTCTCTTTCTCTCTTATTCTCTTTCTTTTTTTTTTGTTTTTTGAAGAAAAATGGTGGACCAATCAAAAGTAGCCCCCTTATGGTCAGTCTCTGATTAAAAGGTTTCTAGAACAATGTAAGCAGTATTTAAGCAGTAAGCAAATTAACAAATAAAAATTAAAATTATGACTAAAGTTTAGAGAATGCTCGATTATGATTTGTTGATTTGCTTACTTTTAAATTGTACTACTTATGTTCTTATGTGCCACAGGGCAAAATCCACAAATGTGTTATATAGTAACTTCAATAGTTACTGATTAATTTGTTTGGTGTATATTTCTACATGTATGCAAAATTTAAGAGCGTATACTAATCAAATTTATTAATTCAGTAATTGCTTAAACTGATTATATTATAGGTTTATTTGTATTGAATCACTTTCTCAGTAAAAGCGGTATTACTTTTATATTCATATAAGCCGTTTGTAAGTTACACGTACACGCATCAGGATTTTATTAAAAATTACATTTATTTCATTTGATTGCCACACTGTCAGTTAAACGATTATGACTGCCGTTCGAGCCATATTTATAGTAATAAACACACACACACACACACACACACACACACACACACACACAGGGTATTAGAACAGTCTAATAAAATAATTAGTGGTAGATACCTTGAAACGTGTTTGATATCTCGTCCGGGCGTTCCGGCCGCTTGGTGTCCGTCCCGCTCCGCCGTTACGTCGAGTCTCGGTTAGAAACAATTCTCAGGATAAGTAGAGTCTCGCGATTCTTTGTTAATTACACTCGAGTGTATTATATTATACCTGCAAATTTTTACAGACTTTATTCTATATGTACAGACTAATTCTCGATTTACATCTTGTCGTTACGGTGTTCAATCTCCAACTGCCCTTCGGAACGGATCGTCACGCTTCGATCCTTCCCTACTCCCTACTTCCGAAAAGCGCTAGTGTCTCGATCGTCGATTCTCTATCGGTAATATCGATCAGTACGTAACATCCTGTCCGCCTTGAAAATATCATTTTTCAACACCATCGTCATAAGTCATAACTTGTCAACGCACGCTGTACTACACCACTGTCTGTTCGAATGCTCACTATTTGGATATGCCCTTCTTTATCTTTTTTTTTTGTTTCACGGTTGGAAGAGGGGAAATGCCTCGCGCATGTCCGGGCCCCGGCCGCCTGGGGGCTGTGGGGCTTGCACCCACTAAAACTCCTCTCCCTGAAACACAGCACGCTGGACAACAGTTGCGACACGCGAGAGACCAGAGGTATTACGTCACGTGGCACAACAGTCCTCACGCCGAGGCGACAGAAAAAACGTAAACCAAACACAAGACATGACGGGCCGTTCCCATAGGGACATTTCAAGACCCAGGGGAAAGCATATCCCCTTTTTTTTTGTTAACGGGGGGAAATCCACACGGATACCCCCTCCTCCGGGACGAGGAGGGCGGTTATGTGGGACTCTAACCCACTAAAACCCCCCCGGGGTCCCTCTCGGCGCTAGTACATGGGGAGGCCCGGGATAAACATTGATCTCTACCATGAGCCTCCCCACGCCAAGTCCTTTCGGCAATTCTTATAAAAGCTAATTTGTGACGGATGGACGATCCCTCATCCAACCGTAACCCCCCCCCTCCGGGGGTGCTGCTGACCTAGCAGCAGCTGTGGGCGAGCGGTGATCCCCGACCACTCGCCCACCCCCCGGGCGTGGGAGGGGAGGAGGTGGCCGCCATCACCAAATGATGACGGGTTTCTCCGCTCCCCCGCACCCTCACTTGGAGGGTAGGTGGGAGTCAGGACTCAAGAACCCCGACTCCCGTCCTCCACGGACCGAGGGGAGCACTCGTGACGGGCAGCCCGTAGGCCGTCCGCCCGAGCCCCCCCGGCCCGCCTCCTCCGCCGACACTTGTCGGCACTCTGAATCGGCGCGGCGGCGGGCGGGCGAGGCGCCCCTCCCAAGGGAAGGTATATGCGCCCGGCCCAACCGCCGCCGCCCCGCGTCCCTCCTTTCGCCGAAGCTGCTTAACGCTTCCCTCCTCCCGGGACCACGGGAGGGGAGGAGGGAGCCGACGCGGGGGTAAAGGAGTTCCCCGCGCGCCGTTGTTATGGATCTTCTTCACCCTATTGGGCGTCCGGTCGACATTCCGTCCCCGTCACGATTGCTTTACGCATCCCTCCGTCCCCGTCACGATGGGAGGGGGGAGGGAGCCGACGCAGGGCTAAGGGGATACTCTGCGTCGTTGTATCTGTCATCTCCGTCCTCTGTGCGCGGGACGTCTCGCATTGCATTGTCGCAGGGGTTGGCGTCTGACGGGTGCCATGTTGACCCGGGGAGGGGGAGCAACGCCTTGACGTATCCCCTTCCTAGCTCTTTCATCCGCCTCTTTCTGTGCCATAACTTTGCCACAGAAAGAGGCGAATGCCTTCCATTTCCTCTCCCCCTCCGGCCCCACCGCGGCTGCGATGATGGCCGAAGGCGAGAGGTCGTGCCCCACAACGTCCCGGAGGGCACGGCGCAGCTTCTCCCATGCCGGGCAGAACTCCAGCGTATGCTGCGCCGTGTCCGCCCCCTCCGGGCAATGGTGGCACCCCGTGGTGCGCTTCTTACCAATTCGGCACAGATACTCATGCAGTGACTGGGCAAGGGAATTAAATGAGTGGAGACACCGTACACACGCACATGTATATATGTATGGTCGTGTAGTTTATTATCGCCGGTTCGAGCACGACTGACTCGTATGGTCCGCTGACGTACATAACATTCTTCGCTCGCCTTTCGTGACGAAGGTGTGTGGCAGCACCTTACGGGCACGAGATACCACACTCTCCCCCGCTATGTTGACAAGCCGGCTCATATACACTTTCCGCTTTTAGTATACCTTGCGTACAATATACATTGCTCCCTTAAGGCTATTACTATAAGTAGTACTATATATCTATTGCTATAACTAGTCTCTATTTTTCTTTTGTCGAATACGCTCTGATCGTCGTATCTCAACGGCCGACGATTGGCTTTTGTTTCTTTCGACACTTTTGCTCTTATATACCGCTTCTGGCACCCCGTTAGTTTTCGCTGCAACCAACTGATTGGCATGTCTCTTCCAAATCAAACCGTCTTCCGTCTTAACGTCGTACATCGTACCTGGCGTTCGCTCCTGTATTATCACGGCCGGCGCCCAACGACTGAACCTCCCACCCGAAATTCCACCCTACGCGAGCCCGTGTGATCTTTTATCTGACGTTCCTGGTGTCTTTGAACATGCTCCGCCGCCGACGGTGGGCGCAAAATCGAAAATCGAGTTTTCAATTCTCTGTTAGTCATCATACTGGCTGGGGATCTTTGTGTCGTCGCATGGGGCGTCCGTCGCTCGGAAATCAAACAAGAACTGTCGTACTGCTGACTGAAGTGTCATGCCATCATCCATCATGCTTTTGACTTTTCGTTTGAACGTATCAACGAGGTTTTTTGCTGCGCCGTTTGTGGCCGGACAGTGCGGCGCGATCGTGCTATGCCTAATGCCTCCTTCTCGTAGTAATCGCTGAAATTTTTCCCCCGTGAATGTGGCAAATTGTCCGTTACCACATGTGCAGAATAACCATGCCTAGCAAACATTTCTTGGAATACCGCAACTGTTGCATCCTCGCTCATACTTGGCATGATAAATATTTCCGGCCATTTAGAATAGCTGTCGATCACTAATAATATCATTTTTCCGCCTATTGGCCCTAAAAAATACGCATGGATACGATGCCATGGGGCAGGTGGCCACGGCCAGGGGAAACCCGCCGACCAACCGTCGGCGTATAGGCCAATTTGCTTGCTGGACGAGGTCGGCAAACTCTTCGAGAGAGTCATAGCCGACCGGATCGTCCAGCATCTGTCCCGGACTGGTCCTGATTTGTCTCAGGACCAGTACGGCTTTCGGGAGGGCAGGTCTACTGTCCGACGCATCCTGACCCTCTCGAGGGCCGCGGCGGAGGCCGGCAGGTGTTGCTGGCGTCAGTTTTGACGTGGCAAATGCCTTCAACACCTGCCATGGCCGGTAATAAGGAGGGCGCTACTCCACCACGACGTCCCTCCTTATTTGGTGGCCGTAATTTACAGCTACCTCCGGGACAGGCATTGGCCTATACGGACCAGGACGGTATTGTCCAGGTCAAACATGGTCGTGCGGGGGGTTCCACAGGGGTCGGTGCTTGGGCCGCTCCTGTGGAATCTGGGGTACGACTACGTACTCCGCGTCGCCCTCCTCCCTGGCTGCTGGCTCAACGGCTTTGCAGACGACATCTTCCTGGGAGTCGAGGGCGACAATTGGGAGGAGGCCATCGCCAAAACAAACGTCGCAGTGGCGACAGTGGTGGCAGCGATTAAAGAGTATGACGACGACGATGTCCGCTCGGTCTCGCCGGCCGAGAAGGAGCGCGCCGTCATTTTATTATCAAAAGGGCCAACGTTTCCGAAGGGCTCTATTAATTTACTGCCGATGGTAGCTCGACCGAATCCTTTTCACCAAACGTAAAATGGGCGCCAGGTGCGATTCCTCGCACCACGATACACGAAATCCTGATCCGTTACCACCTCAGGCGTGAGTCCGATATAGGAGGAGAGGGAGCGCAGCGCAATCAGTACACACCAGAATTAGCAAGATATAGAAAATATATTTAATAGGATATAGAATGACACAGCGTATAATGGCGGCGCAGTAGCTCCTGCCGCGATCCCGATTTCGGTTCGAAGAGCTCTGAGAGCTTCCTCTCTTATTTTCCGCTATGCAACGAGTCCCACCCCGCGTGTCTCGGTACTGACACACCTTTAGATTACGACAAATCCCTCCCTGAATCGCGCGGTACCGACGACTATTAATTACCCCTCGACGCAACAGACTTACGATTCACGCACACATAACTCGAATTTCCCCTCGACGCAACAGACTTACGATTCACGCACACATAACTCGAATTTCCCCTCGACGCAACAGACTTACGAACGCACACATAACCCGAAGTAATTTTCACGACTCGACGAAATGGGAACGGCTCGCAAGGCGATTACAATTCGCGATACATTACGCCTCCGACACTTAGCGCGATCTCGCAGTCCCGAAATGGCCGCGAATCTCTCGGATTCCACGAGCCCTGAAATGACCCCGCGATTTACGCCTCGCGAGGTCCGCAACACACAAAACGCGACGGTGTCCCGCCCGCCACGACGCGATCACGCGGATCCCCTACGGCCCCGCGATGATACGGTGTCCGGCCCGTACAGAGAACACCTCGCCCCAAAACCGCTCAATCACGCGAAGCGCATTTCGCCGTTCCCAGACTCCGAGTCCACACGATACGGCCCTTGACGGGTCCCAACGATACGACAATTAATTCACAAAGCGACAATTAACCCGACGACACGACCATTAAATGCGCTGACTGCCGGCGGCCGCACACCCGAACTCCCGAGACGGGCGAATACGCACTTTTCCGGCCGAGTCCTCCCGCGGTATTCTTTTCGGGATAATTAAGCGGTCACATGCTTCCGCGGTACAACGCGACTCCCGGGAGGACCTCGGTATTGCTTCGGTCTTACTTGGTGCTTGCACAGTGGCCTTACAATGAGATCCGCTCCGGCAACAGGTAGTCTCGTCAGGGGGTTGAATGGCACCTCTCTGTACGACGGCCCGCGCGACAGTGACGAACTTCTGGTTCGGGGGGATCACGCTGGGCCCGCGGTGGCGCCCCTGCGCGCCGGTGCCGCACGCCCTGTCTCTCTTGGCGAGTGCTGCGCCCTACTCGGCGCTGCGCCTACTACGGCGCCCTCGCGCCTGCCTCCACCCGCCTGCGTTAGTGCCCAATATGGCGCCGGGTCCGGCTGTCCAGGCCGCGACTCCGGGATCGGTTGCTCGACGGCCGGGCTGGCCAGGCCCTTGCTCGTCGACCGGTGGCATATTCCGGGGGTGGATGACCCCTCGACGGGGACCTCCGGCGGGGCGTCCCCCTCTCCGGTTCCTCCGTGTGCAGGTCATCAGTCCGTGTGGCGGGCCAGCGTCCTCCCGGACAGGCGTTACGCGGCACCGGCTATGGGCCCCAGCGCGATCCGTCCGTCGGCCGTCCGTCCTCGACACGTCCCCAGCTGGTCGTTCGCCGACTCCCTCGGTGCGACCCTAAGTCGGTACAATTCTTCTGGCCATCTGCTCCGCACCTGTAAGTCTCGCAATCCCGTTAACCTAAATCTAACGCTAACGCCCCGCCCGCCCCGGGCGGAGGCACCACCCTTGACGTCTCCCTCGGCCGAGCTACCATCCGGGCCAGTGACGCGACGATTGTCACGTCACAAGCAATGGAAGCGAAGGTGGGCCTAAAGGTGGCTCCCCAGAAGACTCAAGCAGTCTTCTTTTACGAGAAGTCTATGGGGAGACCGCCGGCGGCCCACATACTCGTGGAAGGCACCCGTGTCCCCGTGGAGGCCCAAATGAAGGTCTTGGGCCTCTGGCTGGACGGTACCTGGAGCTTCGACGAGCACTTCGCTCGCCTGACTCCCAGGGCCAAGATAGTGGCCAACAGCCTTGCTAGGCTGATGCCCAATCTGGGAGGGGCGAGCGGTCGTGCTCGCCGTTTGTACGCCATGACCGTGCACGCCGTGATGCTCTATGGCGCACCAGTGTGGGTGGATGCGGCCGAAAAGTCGCGCCGCATCCAGATGCAGCTGCGGCAGGTGCAGCGCCCGCTGGCCATTAGAGTATCACGCGCGTACCGCACGGTCAGCCACGCGGCGGCGACGGTCCTGGCGGGTCTCCCCCCGCTGGAGCTCGCGGCTAGGCAGTATGCGGAAGTATACAGACGCACCAAGCTGATGCGAGCTGGGGGAAGAACGATCCCGCTCAGGGCCGTTCAGCTCTTAAGGCTCCAGGAGAAGACGGTCCTCGTTGGCAAATGGCAAGAGTACCTCGCCAACTGCGAGTACGGCCAGAGGACCGTCGATGCCGTCCGGCCCTGTCTGGCCGAATGGCTGGACAGCCGGAGACACGGGATATCGTTCCATGCCGTGCAGGTGCTCACCGGACATGGTTGTTTCGGTGTGTACCTGCACAAAATAGGCAAGGAAGCCACCACGCGATGTCACCACTGCGACGAGGTGAGGGACACGGCGCAGCACACGCTCGAGCATTGCCCGGCATGGGCAACGCAGCGCTGTGCCCTACAGGGGGAGGTCGGCAACGACCTCTCCCTCCCGGCCATAGTGGCGGCTATGGTCGGGGACGAAACGAGGTGGCGGGCATTCCTGGCCTTCTGCGGCAATGTAATGTCGCAGAAGGAGGCGAGCGAGAGGATCAGGAGGGGGGAAGTACGCCCCCCTCCGACCGACAGGGAAGAGGAGGGGGATGAGGAATGGACGCCGAGACGACCGCCAAGAGTGTCGCCGCCGCCAGAAGAGTGGCGGCGGCGACTGCGGCCTCGCGGCGGCGCTCCGGATGTGGCCCCGCGTGGGGCGCGATAGGAAGAGGAGGCGCCAAAGAGGAGGCAGAGCGGATCCGTCGTGGGGGAGGTCGGCGGAGACCTCTCCCTCCCGACCATCGTGGCGGCGATGGTCGGGAACGAAACGAGCTGGCGGGCATTCCTGGCATACTGTGGCCAGGTAATGTCCGCCAAAGAGGAGGCGGAGAGGATCCGTCGCGGGGAGGCAGATCCTCCCCCGGCGGACCTCTCCCAGTAGGGAGCGGGGCGCGTGGGTCTCTTTACAGGCCCGTTTGTTCCCCCGCCCCTACAGACTAGGTGAACTCGGGGCGTGCGGGTCCCTTACAAGGACCAGTTTTTCCCCCCGAACAATCGGAAAATGTACAGGGGGGGACAGTCGCTGTCCTACCCGACCCGACCTGAAATTGGCTACAAGCCAGTTCGCGGATCAGCGCTACAACAGCGCGAGAGGAGCTGCACCTCCGGACCACCTCCCCCGACGGGGGGTGTCCCGGAGGAAGGGAGGTCTGGCGGCCCGGCGGGGGCAACGGGTCGTCGGACCAACTCCCACAAAACAATGGGAGGAGCGGCGGGGTGGGTGGTGTCCACACCGCGCCGCTCAACAGATAAATTAGGGCTCTTAGAGCGGAGAGCCTAGCTCTCGAGAAAGGAAGCCTACGAAGGCTTGGCGTCGGGGGGTGACCGGATGCAGTATTAACAAGTTCCCGGTTACCCCCCTCAGACGCGTAGGTGGACACCCGTGGAGTTTTAGCCGGTAGAAATCCGGCACTCCCCTCGTCCTCCCCCCGGAGGGCGAGGGAGTCTTCCCCCTCGTACACCAGAGGGGGCTGCTGGGCCACATACCGGGCTTCGGCCCGGGAACCCAGCAGTTGAAGATTTCTCCACGTAAAAAAAAAAAAAAAAAAAAAAAAAAAAAAAAAAGGTGGCCACGGCCAAGGCGTAAGAGGAACCTTGGGAGGGTTTTTACGCGTTTTCAAACAAGGTAAACATGCGCTTGTGAGTTCTTCGATGTTTTTATCTATCTGGGGCCACCAAACATATGACCGAGCTAATGACTTCATACGCGCGACTCCGAAGTGGCTATGGTGAAGTTCTTTAAGCACTAGCGGTCTCAGCTGGCTAGGCATCACCACGCGGTGTCCCCACAATAAGCAATTTCTTTCTACTGACAGCGCGTTGCGTTTCTCCCAGAAGCTTTGCATCCCTTCCTCCTTCGGCCTGGCCTCTGGCCATCCGTCCATGCAATATCTCATCACCCGGCACAATACAACGTCCTCACGTGTAGCTTTCTGTACTACGCTCCAATCTAGCGAAGCAAAATCGGCTTCTTTGATATTATTCACGAATGTATGATCGATATCTTGCAGCATTCGAAATTTATTCTCTAACTCTCGCGGCTGTTCGATTGGTAGCCTACTGAGCCAGTCGGCATAATTATTTTTTCCTTGTATGTGTTTTATGTTATACTTAAAAACCGATAAGAATATAGCCCAACGCTGCAAGCGTGCCGTTGAGATCTCAGGAATCGATTTATCGGGGTGAAATATTCGTGACAACGTTGTACTGTCCGTTTGAATAGTAAACTGATTTCCATATAAATATTGATAGAATTTGCGAATTCCGAAAACTACCGATAATCCCTCTTTGTCATGATGCGCGTATCTCTTTTCGCTCGCCGTTAGCGTTCTGCTCGCAAAACAAATCGGTCTATCGTATTTGCCCGCTTCCCGATGCGACAGTACTGCACTTATTCCATACGGAGATGCGTCGCAGGTGAGCACTATCGGCTTTTCCGGATCGAAATGCGCCAACGTGAGCTCATTTGACAATTCTTTTTTTATTTCGATGAAACTTCGATTACATTCGATAGTCCATTTGAACTCTTTTTGTTTCAAACATTCGTACAGCGGATAGAGTTTGTCTGTTATGCTATTAATGAACCGCGCATAGTAGTTAATGGAGCCCAAAAAACTTTTCACTTCTGAAACATTTTTTGGCGTTGGCGCGTTTCTTACACTATCTATTTTCTTTCCTGAGGGATGGATTCCTTTCGAATTTATGCGAAACCCTAAATATTCGATTTCCTGTTGCGCAAATTTACATTTTTCAAACTTTAACCGCAATCCGGCATCGCTTAAGCGTCGCAAAACCTCTTGCACACGCTCTATGTGTGTCTCCCAGTCCGGCGCTGCGATTAATATTTATATCTATTAATACTATCACTCCCGGTATACCCAACAACAAAGATGCCATAACTCGTTGAAAAGAACCCGGTCCGGTGGATACACCGAACGGCAAGCGATTATATTGAAACAATCCCAAGTGGGTGCTTATCACCACTAGTTTTTTTGCTCTCTCGGTTAACGGTAACTGCTGATACGTATCCGATAAATCCAGTTTTGTAAATACCTTCCCCCCTCTTAACACATCTAATACCTCTTCGACTCGGGGCAATGGGAAATGGTCGACTTTCAAAACTTTATTCAGCGTCACCTTGAAATCTCCACACAACCGGATGGCGCCGTTCACCTTTAACTATCGGCACCACTGGCGTACCCCATTCCGAATATTCGACAGGCAAGATGATTTTTTGATCGCATAACCGCTTAATTTCTTTCTCTACCTGTTCTCGCATTGCTAATGGTATACGCCTAGGCTGCATGAAACGCGGTTATGCCTCCTCCATTAGTTTTAAGTCTAAACTGCCTTTGTTGAAAGTTCCTAAACCCGGTAAAATACCTCAGGAAACTCCATACGAAATTTTGTAATTTCAGTTTCATTATCTGTCACGTTATGTATTTTTACTGCTTTTTCGTACTGAGGCGGCCACATTTTTAAAGCTGCTAGCCAGCTTCTACCTAGTAAAGGAATCCCCCCTCCAGGAATCACATACAGTATACGCTCCACTCGCATTCCGTTTGCTTCGCTCGGTACCTTGATATATCCCATTGATTTTATAGGTTCACGGTTGTAAGCTCTTAACGTTCGGTTTGCGGTTATGTACACGTCTTGAATAAGTCGTGATCAGCACGAAGGTCCAAGAAAGACACAGCAGTTCGAATGTCTACGCAATATTTCAACGTTCTATTTATTTCGTAATATGAATGAGCAAATGCCACAAGGACTGTTAAACGATACGTAAATGTAGTGAAACACAAAATAAACATATACATGTAGTAAATATGGCAGAGAAATATAAGACATGAAATTATAAATGAAATAAGTTCAGTTATTAATAGTCACTTCACAGAGAAGTATGTAATGTCGATCAAGGTCTTTCTGAATACCCATTCGTTAATTGAAACATTCGAGAATACAAGTGAACTAAACAAGGCGCTCGTTATTATATTCTTTCCAGTACGTATGACCTTAAAATTTTATAAAGCAAGCTTAAAGGAAATGAAATGACTATTAATAAGACATCTTTCACAATATAAATGTAATCAACATGAATTCAAATAATTATTCAAAACATATCAAAAAATGGAATAATGCGTACTTAAACGTTCTTCAGTTATATTACTTTATGATTCATAAATGAAAGAGAAACTTATTTAATAAGTATTCAAACAATAGACGTAACTCAGAACTTATATATCACCTTGTAATTATCACAATTATTCACTGAACGATTAATCAAAATTTCTGGTGGTGAGTAGAATTTACTAGCATTAATCCATTTGGCAATATAAAACACAAGTAAATTAATGCATCAGTCGCAGAAATTATTTTGTCTGAAATACGACGTTGAACGAATATCTAATTCACGAGAATTGAATACGAGGTACGTTATATTTATGTAACTTCGTAAAATCTTAAAGTATATCTAGAATCGTAACGCAAGTAATTAGAAACGAAATATGTACAAGAGATATTTACAATGCTTCGCAATTAGCAATTCGACCGATTTCCGTAATGAAGAGCGAGTAAGTCTTACGAGAGACCAGTTATCCGTATACTGATTCGTACAAGAAAACATAGAAGACGTGTAAGAAAATGTCTAAGAAAACGTTAAAGTTACGCGTGGTTGCAACCGATATTAGCGACGTTTTACTTTGAGTACTCAAAGGCAATAATCCCGGTAGTTAAGGCACAGGATTATGTCGTGGGATGATGCCCAGCAATCAACAGCGAGGCGACTGTATATCTCAGCATCCCATGTAAAAAGGAAACCTCCTGAATGTGCTGCAATCAGAGAGCGCATATAGCTACGCATGTAGCACCCTCAGTTTGCTCTATGATTGTTGCCCAGAACATCAAGAGTTACCTTTTAGCCAGCCTTTCATATGCGTGAAATGGTTCTCCCACTTTTAGGAGACTGGCGGAACAGTGAAAGCCCAGCAAGCGATCACAGATCAAATCTCCTTCCGTATCAAGACATACAAATGGGCGAATCCCCGAAAATGGCGAAATCCTTCCTTCTCATAAACTTCGTCCTTCCTTCCGTCTCCGTGGTCGTCCTTTTCAATATCTCTAGCCTCATAATGGAATCGTTGCACCTTCGTACACGCAAATATCGGCGGCAGGCGTCAGAATTTCGGATGGCTAATATACAGCAGGCAACTCAGGGTAGCTCGGACACGTCTGACCACGACGGACGAATGATGTAGAATGGCCGTTCGCTACGTCTTCCGCTCTCGCACGCACGCACTTCCGAGAAGAACCCGGAAATCGCTTATTGCTAAGTCGCTATGCGGCTGCGCTGCTGCGCGCGCAACGTTCGTCTGCTCGTTACTACGGGCCTACGTCGGCCTTTACAGAAATCGTATCGAATCGGTTGACGCTTCAAAATTGCCATAGATGGCAGCACGCTTCAGTTTCAAGGGATTTCAACGCGGCAATTTAAACAGGTTAACAACGGTGTTTTTGAAAACATTATTTTATAACATTTACTCGAAATCGCGGAATACGCAGCCCCTGTGTCCATTTCCATTTTTAAAAAATTATTACCGACCTTAATCGTAACGCAGTGAGGTTCGACTGTTTTCTCACTCAGCTCGCAATCATCCACCTCTACTTTACACATGTTTATTTCATCTGTCGCTTGGATCGTGTAGGTGTCCGACTCGTAACGCTGATCGCTGCTGCCGTCGTCTTCGTATTCTTCTCCCTCCGAGCTCCGGGCGTCGGTAGAGTCCGCGTCAATGCGGTGTTGCGCTCCGTTTCTTTTCGTCTTCGTGCGATTGCATCAGCTATGAGTTCCCAATCCAGTTCACCATTTTCCTTGTGCATTATTAATTTATGGCACTGGGATCTTAGTTAATTTACAGATCCCATCCTCGTCGCCACTGCGGTGACTGGGGCAAGGGAATTAAATAAGTGGAGACACCTTACACACGCACATGTATATATGTATGGTCGTGTAGTTTATTATCGCCGGTTCGAGCACGACTGACTCGTATGGTCCGCTGACGTACATAACATTCTTCGCTCGCCTTTCGTGATGAAGGTGTGTGGCAGCACCTTACGGGCACGAGATACCACAACTCACCAAAGCAGCCGTGCCCGGTGAGTACCTGCGCCGTGTGGAAACTAATTTCGCGTCCCTTGCAGCCCGTCCACTCTCGCAGGACGGGCTGCACGGCCTCTCGGACCCTCTCTCCGTGCTGCAGCTGGGGGTCGTCTAAATACTCCTCCCAGCTGCGGAGGAGGGTCTCCCTGGCCTGCAGCTTCAGCGCGGACCTCATGCGCGGAATGAGAGTGGTGATCCCCCTCTCCTCCTTGATCGCCCTTGTGCGCCGATACATCTCGGCTTGAGATTGGGCGAGGAGGGTCACCGGAGGGATCCCCGCGAGGACCGTTGCCGCCGTATGGGAGACGGTCCTGTATGTGCGGGCGGCTCTGCCTGCGATGAGACGTTGTGTCGCCGTCAACTCTCTCTTGAGGTGGCTGTTCGTCGCCGCCTCGTCCGCCCACACCGGTGCTCCATACAAAAGTATAGAGTGGACCGTTGCGGCATACAGGCGGCGCACATGCCCGCTTGGCCCCCCGATGTTCGGGAGCAATCTGGCGAGGTTGTTCGCCACCATTCGCCTTTGGCGATACGCGGGCAATGTGCTCGCAGAAGCTGCCGTCCTCCGTGAGCCACAGCTCGAGATATTTCAGGCTGCGCTCGATAGGAACGCGGATTCCCCCCCACTGTGAGACCGAGCTTTTTTGGGGGTGGTCCTCGCAGCAACCCGTCGTAAAACCAGGTCGCTTGGGTCTTTTACGGGGCCACCCTGAGGCCCAGTCTCTTAATAGAGCGCACCACGCAAGCTGACGCCACGTTGGCCAGCCCTAGTGTCTCCCGCCAGCTCCCCCCGCCAACTACCATGTAGATGTTATCTGCGTAGCCCGTCAGATGACAGTTGGCGGGGAGAGTGGTCCTCAGGATTACATCATATGCGATGATCCACAGAAGTGGGCCCAGAACGGACCCCTGTGAAACACCGCACTCCATTAGTTTTATCCTGAGAACCCCGTCCCGGTCCACGTACGTTAGGTCCCTGCCCCGGAAGTAGTCTTCAATGAGCCTTATAAGATAGGGAGGGACGTCGAAGCATTCCAACGCCCTCCCTATCACCGGCCAAGGGAGGGAGTTAAAGGCATTTCTAATATCGTAGCCTACGCCTAATGCCACTTCTCCCTCCCCTATCATGGCCTCCGTGCGGGAGATAGCGCTAAGAATAGCGTCTATCGTAGACCTCCCCGCACGGAAGCCATACTGGTCGCTACTGAGGTCGCGACCTCCCTCCCGGGACAGTTGCCGGACGAGGCGCTCCGCTATGATTCTTTCCAGAATCTTCCCTGCCTCGTCCAGCAGGCATATTGGCCTGCACGCGGACGGGTCGTCCGGCGACTTTCCGGCCTTTGGCAGGAACACCAGGCTGGCCTCCTTCCAAATCCTGGGGAACCGTCCGGTCCTGAAACAGTCGGTGAAAACTCGACGCATTCGACCGGACAGTCCCCCCCGCGGCCAAGGTCCACGCCCTCCCTGGTATATCGTCAGGGCCAGGAGCTTTACCTCCCCTGACCCTGCGGAGGGCCCTCGCCAACTCTTCCTCTGAGACCCCCATTTCTTCCGTCCACTCTTGGGCGGGTATCACGAGGAACCCGACTTCGCCTCCACTGTCGACAGGGAACAACGCCTCGACGACCCTGCCGACGAAATGGGGGTCTAAGGACTCCGTTAGCGGGGGCGCTCTTGTTCTCAATCTGTTGAGAACAATCTTGTATGGACGCCTCCACGGGTCTTCGTCCAGTGTGGCGAGGAGCTCCCTCCAGGAGGACTCCTTGGCCGCTTTGATCGCCCGGGAGAGGTCCTGGCGGGCGGAACGCCAGGCCTCTCCCGCCTCTTCCTCTCCCTGTGGACCGCGCCGACCCACGCGAGCCCGCATCCACCTTCTCTTAGCGTGGTTGGAGATTCGCCGTAATCTGGCGATGTCTCCGTTCCACCAGTACGTGACACGCCGCGGGGCGCTACTGCGGAGACGGGGCATCGCGACATCGCAAGCGCGCTCCATTAGGAATCGCAACTCCTCCGCCCCCACCTCGACCTCGTGCGCCCCCGCGGTCGCGTCACGTCTCTCCTCCTCGCCGTCACCCCAGGTCATACCCAGGACTGCGGCCTGCAACAGGTCTTGGTTGACCTGTTTTAGAGCCCATCTCTTTCTCGAGCCTTCCGTGGCTCTGCGGCGGGCCATTTCGGCCGGGGAGGTGACCTCGATCATCATCCGTATCAATTGATGATCCTACAGCGTCTCGCTGTCTGAGGCCACCTTCCATCCTCGTATGCGCCGCGCGGCGGGGGGAGTTGCCCACGTGAGGTCTATCACGGAGGACCCCTACCGGCGTACGCACGTTTTGGCTTGGCCTGTATTTATGAGGCAAAGCCCCAGGCCCGCCGCCCAGACCTCCAAGGTCCTGCCCCTAACATTTGTGACCGGGGATCCCCATAGCGTTGAATTCGCATTGAAATCCCCGGCCACTACGACCTGGCCTGAGCCGCTGGACTGTACAAGTCTTCGGATACTCTCATCCATCTCGTCCAGCAGTCGCTCAAAGCCGGCCAGGTCCCAACTCGGAGGGGCATAGACACTCACGAAAGAGATGGGCTCCCATGTTGCCGTCACATATCCCACGCCGGCTTCGCCGCAGGAGCACGGCGGGGACTGTGGCATCGCCTTCCAATGTATTGCGGCGGAGCCGCTTTTGTCCGACGCCCAGCATGGGTGGTCTGCTGGGACCGTGTACGGCTCCGCCACTATTCCTAGACCACACCCGCGCTCGGCCATCGTCTGCATAAACAGATCCTGCGCCGCGCGGGCGTGGTTAAGGTTGATCTGGAAGACCTCATAAGACATTACGTGTCTTTGTCTTTCGGGTCCTCCACCTCCATCAACTCGTGTTTCGCGACACTTGGTGGTGTCACGTCACTCGTGGGCACGTTGCTGGGCTCCACCCACCCTGTGGAGTCCTCGCCGGTAGCCCACTCTGTATCCGTAATCGCGCTCCGGATTGCGTCGTCGACCACTGTTGTTGCAGCGCTCCGTGCCTCTTCGTGCTCATTGCTTTGAACTCCAAGGCTGCCTTGTTCACCTTGGTCTGGGTCTTCTTGCCAGCCTTGGTGCCCTTATTCTTCAATGGAGGGGGTATATCTAATTGCACCCTCTCATTTCCTACAATCTGCGGTAATTTCCGCACTGTAGAGTTTCCTCCTTTGCTAGGCCCGCTCTTCGGAACCGATCCTTTAGCCGTAGTACCTGCCTTAACAGGTGTGGATTCGGCTTCAGGGTCGCTGTACCGCTCGGGCCTGGCTCATTTTTCTCTCCTTTTTTCCCGGAGGCGGCAGTATTTTTCGCCTTCCTTTTCCCTCCTTTACACGCTTTTCCGCCGATTCTATGATCGGCAGGAAGACCCGCATCGACACATAGCACGCAGTGTGCCGGTAGCCCACATGTGCCCGCCTGATGACCGCCCTGGCCGCATCTGTAACACAGCCCAGAGCGGTCGGTCGAGCTCTTGCACGTGGCCCTAGTATGCCCCAATGCCATACATTGATAGCACTGGAGGGGCCTTTTTTACAGGACTTCGATCCTTGCCCTAGACCACCCCACGTCCACTCTCGTTTCCTTAGAGAGTTTGTTGATGGACGCTAATGGGAGAGTGGCCAGGGCCGTGTAAAGCCCGTTGGCGGACCTTTTTAGGGGGTTCACTTTGATGGCCATTGGGGAGATTTTCCCTTTGGCCGCGAGCGCCTCCATAATATCCGCCTCCGTTGCCGACCCATCCATACTTGAGAGCCTGACCTCGTATGTGAGCTCCGGTCTTGTAATCCGGACTCCCTCCTTGTCGGCTAACGCTTCCGCCATTTTGACGGCTAGCGCATCCGCCTTTTCCCTATGATTTGGGCCCGCCACCTCAAAACTCAAGGCTGAGGTGGCTGTGCCACCGATGTTTCACATTCGGAGCCCTGTCTATACCTAGGTCCGATAACTTTATTTTTCGTCGGGCCTCAGCGACAGTCTCCGTGTATAAACCCTCGGGACAAGTCAGCACGACCGCCGACGTCCTCGGGATTCTACGCTTTTTCGCCTTCTGGGGTTGCGTCGCCGCAGCGGATGCTTTCCCCTTGGCGCTCCACGGGGGAGCTCCCTCTCCTTGGGAAGCCGTCCCCTTCCTTGCCGCCGACAGCAGTTGCTGCTTGACGGCAGGTTTTCCTCCTTTTTCCTTTCCCTTTTTTCCCCTTCTCACCACCTCGGACCAGGATTCGCCCGTGAGTTTGGCGGGAGGAGGTGGGGGGTGGTGTTAATCACCGGTTTCCCGGTGATCTTAGTATCCCCTTTCTTATTCGGAGGGTTTTTGGCCCCAGTTGACAACGCCGCGGATGCCGTAGGGGTGTCAGTCTTCCTCTTACTCTTCCTTTTTCCCTCAGTGTTGGCTGAGGCGACGGGTCCTTCAGCCGTGTTCTGTGGATCAGGAGTATCTTTTACCTTGAAGTGTTGGGCAGCCATCACTTCGAGGAATTTATCCACTTTTTGGGATAACGAGAGGAATTTCTCCTCCAACGTGTTCCCCGGATTTGTGATGTTGTTCTCCACAACCTTCATCTCACCACTCCCGGTATCCATGGCGTCGTTGTTTGACGTCAAACGTGCCGGGGGTATCGCGGGCGATATTATTTTGGCGACACTTTGCAGTGGTGGTCTTACCGCTTCTGACACGCCACCTCGACAAATGTCCCTTATCGCTTCTTCTCTCCCGTACTCATCATTGTCCTCCGAGGCCAATGTGGGTTCTAGTCCGAGTTCCTCGTCTTCCTCAGATTCGCTGGCAATGATTTGCCTTCGTAGTCTCTTCCTCTTCCTCTGAATGACAGGGGACAAGGGCCCTCTTGTATCCAACTGCAATTGTTGTTGTTGGGTGCGTAATTGCTCCTGCATGATGCTTAGCTGCTGTTGCATCGTTATCATCTGTTCTTGGAGCCTTTTATTTTCCTTTTTTAGACTACGAAGACTCTCGTTCTCTTGCCCAATGGCGTCCTCCCCCTCGGCCCAATCCATCGTGCTGTCCGTAGGGCCCGCCAGTGGGGGGACAATCGTCACCCTGTGGCCGACCAGAACTTCGTTGCCCACCACTACCGCCGTAGGTTTGGTGGGGGGGGGGGGGGGCTTTCCTACTCCTTTGGCCGGCGCGACTTTTGGTGTCGGCGCCTTCCCCGTCTTCTTTCCCGCGCCACCCGTGTCGGGCTTTTTGACAGGGGGAGCTTTGTCCTTTTTGGGAGGGGGAGGAGCCTTCCCGTCGCCACTGCCTTTCTTAGCAGACGGGCCCCCTCCTGTCTTCCTCCCCTTGCCAGCACCAGGGCAGGCCTTGCCTCCCACCCTGTGCTGGCTCGGACGCCCTGCTTCGGCGCAGACAATGCACCTAACAGGGGCGTTACAGGTCCGGGCTTCGTGCCCCGCCTCACCACAGCGGTAACACGCGCCAGAGCGATCAATCTCGCTCCGGCCACGTGGCCCGCGTGTGTCCCACTTCGAGACACTTAAAACACCTCATCAGGCGTTTGTCCAGGACCTCGATCCTGGCCCTGGACCATCCGACGCCGATGTGTGTCTCCGTGCTCAGCCTGTTTGCAGCAATGAGGGGGCACCTCACGAAGACGGTGTTGAGACCGCGCGGCGCCCGCCTCAGAGGCCCGGGCGTAACGGTGGAGGGATCCACTCCCCCCTTCCTCGCCAGAGCATCTATAATGTCCTCTGCTGCAACTGAATCATCCAATCCGGAGAGGCGGATTTCCGCCTTGATCTTCGGACGGATGATCCTCACGCCCTCTTTACCCACGAGGACGGCCCGCATTTGTGCGGCCAAGGCATCGGCCTTTTCGGCACTGTTCGGGCCGGGTATCTCCAAACTGAGAGCGCCCGTGGCAGTCCTGCGCACGTTCGGGGCCTGGTCTATGCCAAGCTCCAAAAGCGCAATTTTGGAGCGCACCATTCTCATGTTGTCGGCATATTCGCCCTCCGGACAGGAGAGGGTGACTGCTGCCGTCTTCGGCACCCTCCTTTTAACTTTCTTGGGGGGCTGTTTACCATTGTTCGCAGCACCCCCAGTCTTCCCTTTTCCTTTGGGTGCAGGCTTGGGAGCCGGCCCCCGGACTGCCGTACCTGTCCTACGGGACGTGGGATCCTGTCCCGGTGCTGCAGTACCGCCTGTGCCTGCCTTGGTGGGTGCTTTGCCAGCGCTCCCTTTCTTCCCTCGCTTGACCACCGTCGACCAAGCTTCGTTGGCCACGGTGTTTCCGACTTGTGTCGTGGGCATCGAGGGTGGGGGTGGTTGTGTTGTCTCACTCTTGCCCCGTCCTTTAGTGGTGCCGACAGGCGCTGCGTTTTGGCCCGAGGCAGCTTTGGACGCGGTCTTCTTCCCTCCTTTTCCCGACGTGGACCTACCGGCGCTCGGTAGAGGGGGGGAGACTTATCCGTCTGCCCATCCCCCGGTCGTGTCGGAGTCCCGGTGGGAGGCTTATCCGTCCAGGGGAGTCGGCTCATCATTCCCTCGAACATCGACTCGATTTTCTTCGAGAGACTTGGTGAGCAGCTCCTCCAGGCTCTCGTCCTTCCTACCGTCGGCGAGTAATGTCGAGGCGCCCTTTGGTTCCTCGGCGACAGTCTTTGGTGGTATCGCAGAGGCGATCACCTTAGACTTGCCAAGGATTGGCGGCCTTCTCGCCTCCGGCATGCCTTCTTGCTCGATTTGAGCAAGTATTTTGTCTCTCAGGCCTTCAGGCTCCCCGTCGACCTCCTCGTCGACCTCCTCCTCCATATCAACGTCCTCGGCCATGTTGTTTGCGGCCATTTCCGCCTCCTCCGAGCTGTCGCTTTCGATCACCGCTGCTTTTCTTCGCTTAGCGGCCCTCTCCGGTCTTTTCCCCTTAAGAGGCACATCCTCGTTTTGTGCCGGCGGTGGGGGTTGGCCCTGTGTCTGCGTGATTTGCAGCTGCAGTTGTTGTATGTCCAACTGCAGCTGCGTCTTTACGTCACGTAGCACCTTGAGGCTTTGGATTTCGGCCTCCTGCGTAGAGATCTTTAGCCTCAGCTCTTCGATCTCGACGTCTCTTCTGTCGCCGGTTTCTGGATCCTTCATCCTTTGGATCCATTGTCTCGTGGCGGCTGAGATCTTTGCTGCCGCCTCGTTTAAGATCTTCCTCATTCGTCCGTTGAGGTTTGACGATCTCTCGGCCACCTTGTCTATTCCGCGTAGACTCTCGACAATGATGGCCGGCAGCTCCACGGTTGGAGCTTCCCTCACTCTTCGGACCTCCGCGAGCTCGAGGACCTTTCGGTTTTTCGAGAGATTCGGTATTATCGCGGGGTTCTCAATGTCCTCTATCGACTTTTGGATCGAGGCAAGTTTCCTTCTGTTCTTGATGGTCTCTTTCCTTAGGCCGATGCCCGTTGTGATAGGGCGTCCCCGTCCTCTGAGGAATCTCTCTCTGTCGTCGCTATCGTCGCGAGACTTGCGAGAGTTCCTCCTCCCGCTCCTTGTACGCCCCGCACTGGTTGTAGGAGTGGGGGTATCTGCACGGGTGACAACGGCCTCATTGCTGTCGCCATCCGTCGGTCCAGCTCTATTGTTCTCCTCATCCGTATCCGGTATCAGGATCGGAGGGGATAATGGGTGTTCGTCCGCTTTAGTCGCGGCTCGGCTTCCCTCTTCGTCTGCGTCCAAGACACCGCAGGACATGGTGTGCAGGGAAAGTATTGGACGGTCGTCCGCATTTCCCCGTGTCCGTTTCGGTTTCGGGCGTCCACCCACGTCAGTGTCCGTCGACGGCGGGGAGGAATCCCGCGTACGACCAGGCGACCGCGATCTGTCGCGAGATGCAGACACGCTCCTATGCGTGTCTTTACCTCGCCCCTCCTGTTCCTGGTGGGGAGTCATTCCTGACCCCTCTCCTGCCACTCGTACGAGGGAGGTGGACCTCTGGGATCCACTCCTACTCGCCTTGACGCATGCCGGTCCTGACGCACTGCCCGGCACAAGCGTGCGTTTCCCTCTGCTCCTATCGGAGCCTTGCTCTCCCTTTTGAGCGATCGCATGTTCGGCGCCTGTGCTCGCTCCCAACACGGGGGCTGGCCTGTCGTATGATGACGACGAGTGGGTGACCGGGACAGTATCACCCTCCCGCCGGCCCTTGGGGTTCCGATCCCCCTGGGGCAGTAAGGTTTTCTCTGTTTTGTCGTTCATGTCATACTTTTATAGATTGGTTTGTTTTCGGGGTGGCCTTCCCCTAGGCTGGTTGTCCGCCACGACTGACGAGCCCAGCCTGCCCGATCTCGGGTATCCCCGGGTTCGCCGTTCCCGTGTCGAGGGACGCCCCCCAGGAGTCTTCCCGGGGGCCGCCCACGACCCCTGAGGCACCGCCCGCGGCCGACCCCGGCAGGAAAGCCCCAGCCACCCCCACCCCACGAACAACGAGGGGAAACCGGCCGAGCAAGCTCGATCGGCCCCCCGCCGCCCGCGGGAGAGGGCAACAGACACCCCCAGCCGGCTACCGACCAACGGACTGACTCACTCGCCGCCGGTTCTTACGTTCGGCGGCTAGACCCGCCGGTCCTGACCCCGGAAGATGTCCGGGCTTCCCGACGGGTCTGTCCCACCCAGGTAGTCCGGCCCCGATCTCGAAGTACGTTCGAGCAGCCCGGAACTTTTTTTTTTTTTTTTTTTAACGTAGGGAAAACTCATCATGAGTACCGCCGCCCTCGGGGACGAGCGGACGGTTATGCCGGATTTCTACCGGCTAAAAACCCTACGTGTGGCCTGCCTGGTGTCTCGGGGGGGCGCCCGGGAACTGGTTATCATTACTTCCGGAACGCCCAGACCACCTAACCCCAACTCGGGGTTCCTACTCCCCGAGGAATCCACGAGAGCGGGCAAATACCCCGACCTCCCATGAATCCTCCGGGCTCCCGCCGCGTGCGTCGATGATGGCGCACGGGGCGGAGGTACATTCCCTAGGGCGGCGACAGGTACCACAATCCCCATCGCCGCGCCCCCTCGGATGTTGTGCGGGGGCGGGGTCGAGGCTCAAGAGCCCCCGCTTGAGCCCCAACCCCCGCACGGTCCCGGAAGGGGGGAGTACGGGCTGGGACCTCCGTGGAGAGGAACCAGACCACCCCTCGCCTGGGCCACGACTCATTGTCAGAGAACCCGGGTCCGGGACTCAAGCCCCAGAACCGGGTCCCCAGGCGGGCCGAGGGAGAGCCCCCGGCGGAGACCCCATGGGGGAATCCGCCCGAGCCCCCCCCCCAGCCCGCTACACTCTGCTAGTGCCAGCTGGGGGACCGGGACAGCCGGGAGCCCAAGGCTCCCATCCCGGTCCCCCCACCGTCAGTTCCAGGAGCCGAAGCTTCCATTAGGGAGGCGGGCTCCTCTCTCGTTCTTGGAGCCCGTCCCCCTCTCTTTCCTTTTTTTGTGGACTGGGAGCACCCAGCCCCCCCCCCCCCAGCCGACGCTCAGCCGGCGACCCCAAGTCCGCACAGTCGTCGGAGACCGTCCACCTTCTCCCCCTCCTATCGCGCCCTACGTGGGGCCGTATTCGGGGGACCGTTGCGAGGCCGCAGCCGCCGCCGCCACTCTTCTGGCGGCGGCGACACTCTTGGTGGTCGCCTCGGTGTCCACTCCTCATCTTCCTCCTCCTCCCTGTCAGTCGGAGGGGGCCGCACTTCCCCCCTCCTGATCCTCTCGCTTGCCTCCTTCCGCGACATTACGCTGCCGCAGAAGGAGACGAACGCCTTCCATTTCTCCTCCCTCCCGACAATTGCCGCCACGATTGCCGGGAGGGAGAGATCCTGGCCTATGGCCTCTATCAAAACACGACGCTGCACTACCCACGCAGGGCAAAATTGCAGCGTGTGCTGCGCCGTGTCCCTCTCCTCGTCGCAGTGATGGCATTCGGTAGTGGCCTCCTTACCAATGCGGTGCAGGTATACACCAAAACACCCGTGTCCGGTGAGCACCTGCACCGCGTGAAACGAGACACCGTATCTCCGACTGTCCAGCCATTCTGCTAGACAGGGTCGGATGGCATCGACGGTCCTCTGGCCAAACTCTGAGTTGGCAAGATAGTCTTGCCAACGTCTCACGAGGGCCGCCTTTTCCTGGAGCCTTATCGCTTGACGGGCTCTGGGCAGGATTCGTGTTCCCCCAGCTTGCAGCTCCCTTGTACGCCTATGAACTTCAGCGTACTGCCGAGCCGCAAGCTCTAACGGGAGAAGACCTGCCAGAGCCGTCGTCGCCGCATGCGAGACCGTGCAATACGCACGTGACACTCGCTGAGCCATTGGGCGCTGCACCTGGCGTAGTAGAGCCTGGATGCGGCGCGATCTCTCCGCTGCAGACGCCCAGACCGGGGCGCCGTAGAGTGTCACGGCGTGCACGGTTTCCGCATAAAGTCGGCGAGCCCTACCGCTCGCCCCTCCCAGATTCGGCATGAGCCTGGTGAGGCTATTCGCCACGCCTTTGGCTCTGGGAATTAGGCGTGCGAAATGCTCACCGAAGCTCCAAGTGCCATCCAACCAGAGGCCCAGTATCTTCATACTGGCCTCCACGGAGACACGGGTGCCCTCCACCTCGATGTGGGCCACTGGCGGCTTCCCCCTAGACCTGTTGTAGAAGAAGCCTGTGTAGACGGCCTGTGTCTTCTGGGGAGCCACCCTAAGGCCCACCTCCCGCATTGCGGCCACCACTGCCCTCACTGCGACATTCGCTTTAGCGATGGCCTTCTCCCAGTTGTCGCCCTCGACTCCCAGGAATGTATCATCGGCAAAACCGTTGAGCCAACATCCCGGGAGGAGGGCGATCCGGAGTACGTAATCGTACCCAAGGTTCCACAGGAGTGGACCGAGTACCAACCCCTACGGAACCCCCCGCACGACCAACCGGACCCTGACTACACCGTCTCGGTCCGTATAGGCCAACTGCCTGTCCCGGAGATAGTCGTATAGCACGGCTATCAGGTAGGGGGGGACGCCGTGGTGTAATAGCGCCCCCCTTATCACCGGCTACGGCAGGGTGTTGAAAGCATTTGCCACGTCAAAACTGACGCCCAACAACACCCTGCCGGCCTCCACCGCGGCTTTCGAGAGGACCTTGATGCGCTCAATGGCATCCACTGTGGACCTACCCTCTCGAAAGCCATACTGGACCTGTGACAAGTCAGGCCCAGTCCGGGACAAATGCTGGACGATTCGGTCGGCAAGGACTCTCTCGAAAAGTTTGCCGACCTCGTCCAGCAAGCAAATTGGCCTATACGCCGACGGCTGGTCGGCGGGTTTCCCCGGTTTGGGGAGGAAGACCAATTTAGCTGTCTTCCACGCCTGGGGGAACCGGCCTCGCTTGAGGCACTTGGTGAACAAGTCACGCAAGCACTTGGCCAGTTCCCCCGTGGCCAAGGACCATGCTTTTCCGGGAACTCCATCCGGCCCTGGTGCCTTTCCTGCCTTAAGTTTTTTCGCGGCCTTTCTCATCTCGTCCATGGACACCGCGAGTTCCTTATCCCACTCCACCTCAGGTGGAGCGGAACCGCCGTTCACCCTCTCCCCCGGATCATCGGGGAAGAGGGTGTTCACCACCTCTTCGAGGAACTCGGGGTCCATGGACTCCGTAACTGGGGGCGCCCAGGTCCTCAACTTATTGAGCACCATTTTATATGGGCGCCCCCACGGATCTTCATCCAGGGCCTGCAGGAGTTCCTGCCACGATCGGTCCTTGGCCTGCTTTATGGCCCAGGAGTAGAGCCGCTTGGCGGAGCGGTACTCCACTCCCGTCTCGTCCAAACGTTGCTGCTGCCCGCTTCGCCTTGCGCGCAACCAGCGGCGCCTTGCGTGGACGGAGGAGCGCCTTAGCTCGGCGATCTCCTCCGTCCACCAGTAGGCCGCCTTCCTTGGATGAGACCGGGACCGAGGCATGGCGGCGTCACACGCCGCCGTCATGACACCCCCGATCCACTTTGCGGCCCCATCCACGTCTTCCGACGATGCCGCGAGATCGTCTACCCACAATGAGGCGTGGATGGAGGCTCTCAGAAGGTCTCCATTCAGCTTCCTCACTGCCCACCGTGGGAAACGAAGCTCCGCCTCCCTGCGGCGGGACTGGACCTCCGGGGGGGGGGGGGGGACCGAGAGACTCATCTCGATGAACAGATGGTCTGACAAAGACTCTATTTCCTCGGCCACCCTCCAACTCCTCACCTGGCGGGCGACAGAGGGGCTTGCCCACGTCAAGTCGATGATGGACCCCCCCCCCTGACGCCTCACACAGGTTTACGCGTTCCCGGAGTTTAATATGACCAAACCCAGGCCCGCCGCCCATGCTTCAAGTATCCCGCCCCTTCTATTTACTTTTGCGGCCGGGGAGCCCCACAACACCGACTTGGCATTGAAATCCCCGGCCACAACTATTTGCCTGTGCGCAGGCGGGATCCTTGTCAGACAGGCCCTTAGGTCGTCCAGGACCTTCTCAAACGAGGCCGTGTCCACGTTAGGGGACACGTATACCCCAGCCACGTAGACACGACCCCATTTTACTACTACGAACCCGTCCCCCGCCCCGTATCTAGAGCAGGGAACGGGCTCGCTGGTCTGCCTCCAGGTTATTGCCACCAAGCCGCACCGGCTAGCCGCCCACAACGAGTGGTTCTGTGGCACCCGGTACGGCTCGGCGACCACCCCCAGGCCACACCCCCGCTCCGCCATCGTGTGTAAAAACACATCCTGCGAAGCAGGGATGTGATTCGTGTTGGCCTGGAGGAGACGGTGTAGAGGCATTATCGCTTCTCACCGCCAGAGGCCTCCCCCTCCTTCACTTCTCTGTTGCCCTCGTCGGGCTTAGTCACGGATTGCGATTCCACCTCCCGATGTTCCTCGCATCCAGGTGCGACAGTTAGGGCTGGTGCCGGCAGCTGGAGCAACTGCTCAAGCATCACGACGGGTTCTTTATTCGTCTCCCTTTGATCCTCCGTGGGCGCAGACTTTTCTACCTGCGCTGGTGGCAACTGTTGGGCCGTCTGCGTTTTCTCCGGTTTGTCCCGCTTGTTTCTCTTCGTTTGAGAAAGGGGTTTTTTCTCCGTTTCCCCGTTACCCACCGCTGCCGAAGCGGTTCTCTTCGCGGGTTTCTTTGCGGGGATTTTTATTGACGTCGCCTCTATACTGGTGATCACCGCCTGCGGACGGGAGGCTCCCGGTACGGTTTCCACCTCCATCCTTTCCCATCATTGCCCGACCTCGGCGGGTTTGCCATTGCTGTGCGAGCCTTCTCGCCAGGCTTGGTCTTCCTTCTGGCCGTCTTGCAGGCCTTTCCGCCTGCGCGGTGGCCTGCCGGTCTCCCCAGATCGGAGCAGACGGGGCACCTTGGTTCGGCTCTGCAAACGCGGGCCGGGTGCCCCTCCTCTCCGCACCTGTAACAGCGGGCGCTTCTGTCTACCGTGCTGGTGCATTGCGCACGCACGTGGCCACCCTCCAGGCATTTAAAGCACTGGAGGGGGCGACTCTCTAGCGCCTGCACGCGAGCATAGAACCACCCCACCCGCAGCTTGTTGCCCGCCTTAAGGATGGCGTTCATCGCTGCTAGTGGGCATCTGATCCAGGCTGTGTTGAGTCCGTTCGTCGCTCGACGCCTCGGACCAACCTGGATTTGCGCCCTTGCGCATCCTCCCGTCTCTGCGACAACGGTCGCGAGCTCTTCTTCCGTTATCGAGTCCTCCAGATCGAGGACTCGGAATTTGCCCGTCTTTATGGGTCGAGTGACCTTCACGCCAGGCCGTCCCTCAAATAATCTGGCCAAGTGATCGGCCAACACATCGGCCTTGGCCCCGTTGTCCTTGCCGGGGATCTCTATAATTAGAGCCCCGGTCTGGGCTCTCTTCGGTCTAAAGCCCTCTGTAATGCCCAGCTCGCTGGGCTTTATATTCGCACGGGCTTCCTTCAACAGTTCCTCGTATTTTCCGTCGAGGCTGGTCAAGGTCACCGCTGCGCTGCGCGGCGGCTTCTTTTTCTTGCCAGCCCCGACGGAAGCTCCAGTCGTTTGGGCGTTCTTCTTCTGACCAGTTTGTTTCGCTGGTTCAGATTTTTTAGCAGCGGGTGCCCCCTTGTTGATCGAGGGCTTTCCCGCAGTTCCCGCAACTTTGCCAGCCGCCTGTCCTTGTCGTTGTTTCGCCCTCGATCCCGCTTTCCCCTTCTTTTTCTCCACCAGTGTCCAGGCCGACGCGTCTGCAGCCTGCACGGTAGTTGGGGGGGCGGGAAACGGAAGCAGGGACCACTTTGCCAGATTGTTTGGCTTTACTGTCCTTGGTGGTTGTTCTCTTTGCCACATCGGCGAACGTGGGCTTGGCCTTGGCGCCTTGGCTCTTCTTGCCGTTACCCACGTCTTTCGCTTCCTTCCTCACTGTCTGAGGAACTCCTTTTTCAACCGGCAGGGACTTGTCCCTGTTTTGTTTGCCCGTCGAGATATTCTCAGGACGGCCGGTTATTTTCTCCTCGATTTTTCGGAACCACCCCTCGAACTTAGCGCTGAGGGAGTTGGTTATCCTTTCCTCCATGGATTGCTCCGCCGGCACCACACTTTCCGTCGGCGCAGTTTGCACCACCGGTCCGGCATGTTTCGAAGGGATCGCTTCCTCCAAAACAGTCGTCCTCCCGCCTATCGCGGGTCTGTATACCGCGGGCATCCCTTCACTCTCCATCTGCTTCAGCATACGGAGCCTGTTGGCTTCCGATGCTGCTCTGTCTCTTCTCTCCTGTTCTGAGTTGCTCACGTACTCCTCCCCAGAGGAGGAGGAGTCTCGAATCACGTTCCTTCGCACTTTCCTCCGTGATCGTTTGTTGATGAGCGGGGAGAGAAGGAGAGGGGTGTCCTCGAGCACCTCCACTTCCATCCGTGCTTCCCTCCCAGGGGGCAATGCTTTTTCGACTAACTCCCTTAATCGAGCATTGTCCGCCCTGAGTTCAGCCATTTGGGAGCGGAGCTCTTCGAGCTCCACGTCCCTTTCGAACTGGCTCGGCTGACCTTGGCGGCTCACCAGATGAGTCACGGCCGCCGTGATCGTGGCGGCCGCGTCAATCAAGTGGCTCTAGTCAGGGCCTCTGAGGCTCTTCGCAGTCGTAGTCACCTTATCTACGATGCGGATTGCCTCCAGAATCCTACTTGGTAGGTCCTGAGTAGGGGCACACTTCAGCTCTTCGAGCTTCTCCGCCTCTCGGATCTTCCTGTTCCTCGATTTACTGGCCGACACCGATGGGTCGGCCAGATCTCGAACCCTCCGCTCTTCAGCCATTTCGGCTTCTTTAACCCGGCGGGCCTTTACCTTCTCATATTCGCCAGTTGTCACTGGCCTACCCCTCTTCCTCTTTACGCCATCGGAGCCTATTGTGCAGTCCGTCTGCGCCGAGGTCATGGAGTCATCTCCGTCGTCGTCGGATGTTGCTTCCACGACGACTGATTCCATCGAGCTTGCCCTCGACCGCTTGTCGATGCGCTCCAGGAACACCTTAGCCGCGCTCACGAGCGCGTCTCTTTCTTTCAGCTTCTCCACTGCAGAGGGTACGACGAAGGTCGCTTCCCCGTTGCTCGTGGGAGGAGCGTTGACTTCTCCCAGCGAAGAGGACCGCTTGGTCCTCTCGCGTAGGCTCGCAGGCCCTTTTGCGGACTGTTTGACAGTCCGCGAGGACCTGGTTTGCGTCCCCGAGTCCGAATCCCCCGACCGGCCGGAGCACCGGCGTGCAATGGTCGAGCGATTCGAGACCCTCCCCGTGGTTTTTTCTCGAGGTTTTCCTTCCTCTAGGCCGGCGGGGGGAGTAGAAACTCCCCCCTAACGGTCCCGGCCGACCGGGCGTTTGAAGTCGGGGTCGCCTTCCCCTACCGGCGATTGGGACCGACCCGAAAGCCAGTCCCTAAGGGAGTCGCCCGGCTCCCATTCTTCCCGCCCCTCCGGTCCTTAGACCGGCGGCAGGAAGGGTGGACTCTTGGATCCCGCACCGCACCAACAGGCCACCGCGGTGACTTCTGTGAAACAGAAGTCTCCGGTCATGGCCCGTCGGATCCGAACGGGGAGCCCCCTCGCCACGCCAAGGCGTTCCACCACGAGGGAGAAAAGGGTGTGCCGAAGCTCATCCCCTGGCCCTACACGGGCCGGTTTCCCTCCCGAAGACCACCCCCGCTGCTCTCTCTGGCAACCTGTGGGGGCAGTCCCCGATCCTCGTGTCGACTCCGTTTATTTTGGGTAGGTGAGCCGGCAACCCCACCAGGCGGACGCTTAACGATTGCGCTGTCGAGTTCAACCCCAGCCGCAATAGAACCGAGAGGAGACCCTTTAGCTGGGGTCGTTAATCCCAGTGTCAACTCATCGGCCGCAGCACCGCCATTAGGAGATGCATCCATGCTGATGCACCTCCTCCCGTGCGCACTCCGCGTTTTTATACGAGGGGGAAGGTGCACCCCTGTTGGTATGATGCGTGACCTCGGGAGTTCCTGAACTCCCTTGATCATTCATCATCCCCTACCATGTGGCCTGGCCTTCGAGTTTTTACCCTAGGGGAAGGCCCCCGAACCCCTGGACGTCTAGCGGTGTGTCACGACAGAGTCCCCGAGACAGGGTCTCGAAAACTCCCGCGCGACACCTCGCCCTCTCGCGAACCCGCTTTGATGATCTGTCCACGCTGGCATCCCCCACGGAGCAAGGTGTACCGGGTGCCGGGAAGCAAGTTCGACCCATCTCGCCTTGTAGCGGACGTCCCGTTTCGCACTTTGCGAACGCCGAATCGTACTTTGACGCCAACCTACGGGTTCGGTGTACCGAGTGTCGGGAAGCAAGTTCGACCCATCTCGCCTTGTAGCGGACGTCCGGTTTCGCACTTTCCGAACGCCGAATCGTACTTTGACGCGGACTTACTCGGATGATGTACCGGGTGTCGCGGAACTATCTCGCGTAGCAATTCCTCGAAGATTACGTGTGGCTCAGCTTTTACAATCGCGCTTACGCCGACCTATTCGCGCGTCAAACCAAAATCTCTATTATGCTTGAGCCAACGGATTTCAACTAACTGAAAAGTGAATCGGTCCTCTATAATACGCCGCTACCCATTGTGGGCGACTTATAAGCGGCCTTACTCTTAAAGCTATGTCTATGTGTTTATCTAAGGATATGGATATGTATGAGCTTACGTTGCTAATCGGCCAACGGGCCTTTTCTTACACTAATGCTTACAACTAAATTGCGCCGGATGGGGCTTAACGCTAACTTTATTATCTGTATTCGCCACACATCCTCGGAGCGCTTTGTCGCCTCGCGGTGACTGCATGTGCCTCATGCGGTGCTGAGTCCTCCTCTGCTTGTCCTCCTGCCGGGCTCTGCACGGACATGACCGTTCTGAACGCTATTTGTACCATCATGAGGACAACTATGGGTGACCCCTTACACAGGGGCTGCGACTGGGAAGCGTGCGGTTGCAGCGTCAGGGTACCGTATATTTGGTTAGTGTCTTCCGTAGCCCAGAAACCAGATTACGCTTGCTACGTGTGCACAACATCCAACAGTTCTTGCTCCGGATTGGCAAGTACAGTAATATCCAAAAATATCGTCTGTATCAATATCATAGTTTTCAAGAGAGTTGTACGCTATCCATAATTGATGTGTTGTCGCATTCCGGAAACGTGAATATTGTCTCACTCTCAAGAAACCACGTTCATTAGTGAGCATATCTACATGGAATTTTTTTTCTTCTCGCTGAAGCCTATCTTGGATATATCCAGCTGCAAGTTGTACCTGATGTATTCCGACGGTCAAATCTCTAAGATAATCTATGTCAAGCCGCGGAAAATCGTAAATCTGGTTGTGGTGCAAGTGAATCCATCTTGCATTTCTCGTATGAAGATTTTCCACTTCTACTCGAGCCTGCACAACGTTTGGCTCCTGAAATTTACTTAATAATTGTTGGGATAGTTGGACATTAGCACCTTCCATGTGTATCAATGGTTGATACCTATTTATAATTGCTCCTGCTATGCGGAAGAAATCACCGAGATTCGTGATATGCGGCATAATAACGGTTTGTGCGAAGAACTTGAAGATACTTTTTATATGACCGTTTCTAGCTTCAATTATCCACCTAGTTTTGGTAACTAAACGTGATTTGTTCGCTTGTTCAGTAGAAAATTGACGTTATCCAGGCTCGAGAATAGATGGCATTTTCACGTGAATTCCCAACGTTTCGAGCATAGGTATAGCATCCCGGTATCCGCGATCAACTACAAGAATGTCTCCATCTTGAGACCATGTTCTCATTGCATCACCATCTCTGGCATACTCATTTCGGAGCATTTCGCATCATTATTTCTTGAATCTGAAAAATATGGTCCTTGGATTGTCAGTATGTAGCCATCCGGAGCCACAATAAGAGCAGGTTTAACTAAATGGCGACCTTTATGACGACAATAAGATTGTCTCAAGATACGAAAGTTACTGCTCTTGTGTATGTAAGCATAGGTGCCATCAATGTGTTGTGTAGCGAAAGTCGCTGCGCCCTAATTTCGACACCTAGCTGTCAGCGCTACTTCCGAATCTTGCCAAACTCACTGAGGTGGCATTCCGGGTGTTGCAAGTGGCATCCAGGTCACTCGCCCGGAAGCAAAAGCGCTGACAGCTAAGTCAGCATCGCGGAAGCTAATACGCGAGAGATAAAAGCCCGCCCTTCCGAGAAGCGGCGGGCAGTCTAGAACCGAAGGCTAAATCGCGCACGACCGAACGAAACGTATTTATAGTGAACGCCCGCAAGTCAGGGCAGTGTATTAAAGAAGATATCTGTATTCCTTCAAGCAATACTTTTATTAAACATTATTAAAGCAAGAATCTCTCGAGTGTTCCTTTCATCCTCCCGGCGGATCCAAAAGAACTCAGTGCCGACCCCGCGATCCAAGGTACGGCACAACAAATGTAAGCAATTACTCTGGGTTCATTGAGTTGTGAATTGTACAGGCCATTAGCAAAATCATTAACGTGTCCTTCAATGAATTCATCTCTCGTTATTGCTTGAAAACCAATATTTTGAGGTACAAATCGTTGCATAAGGGATCTCACTGTTTGAATAGTTAAACTTACGGTTCGTCTGCTAGGATAATGAAAGATGACTTTCAAAAATTCATCACTCAGACCCTGACGTAGTTTATAGAGAAACAACAGAAGATCTCTTTTCGATACATACCTGTAACCCCTTCTCGCGGTGGATCACAAAATGTATATAACTCGCGGAACTGATCCTTTGATCATGCTATCGATTTAAACTCTTCGTCAGTAAAACTATTTTCATCATTATATGAGCAACCGTTCTGACTAACTCTTTGAAATTCTTGCAGAATAATTTGTAACTGCTGTCCACGTATCATATACGGTCTGTTAACAACCTCAATTCATCCAATAAGTATTGTAATAACAAGCCATTATCATCTAGGTGGATTCTGCAACATTTAGCTGTCTCAGGTATATAAATATTCCTTGTGACAAAAACATTTACTCGGCACTCAACTGATAATTTCTGTATATTAGCATATTGATTACAGATTATACAGGTATGACTAGAGGTTTGTGTTGTTGCGGCCCCGATTACGACATTAAGTAATAAAACGATAATGTTAAGAAATAAGAATTAAGAAATAAAATAATATCAAGAAGGCCGCCCGAGTTACGATAAGCCCCGTCAGCGAGATTGGGAGTTGCGCGACCGGCCTAGATCCGATCGTGCAACTCAGCATTTACGAAGGACAGACGGAAGATACAAAAGGAAGCGCGAGAAGACGACAGCAGGATCAGTGGAGTCGGGCAGGCGACTAGTCGCGTATTGAGTTGTAACGCAGGCATCTGTGATTAAACTTATTTTATTCGAAATAAGGTGTTTATAAATTGCCGTATCCTTCCCGAATCATTCGAACCCCGTGCCGTCCTGCTACGGGGCACAACAAACTGGTGGCAGCGTCAGGGATTCGCGAGACAGGAACGGCAGCTGAAACAAACAAGTGAATCGTTAAGGCGGTGCGACATCCTCAACGGAGACACGACAGCCAGATTCAGCAGCAGCGGAACACCCGATAGCAGCCGACGAGGGACAACGTTCAGCGTAACCCGAGACGGCGCGGCACCGACCTACCGCAACGGAGGCTCACCGGCAGACAAGGCGGCACGAGCACCGATAAGCAACATGCGACTAGCGACCGTATTGTAAGTCGATAAGCAAATTATGTACAGCGCAATTACCGTAGATGTCGGAAACCGATAATCACCTGCGGAACTAAATCGATCGTGGCTCCATAGCGAGACGTCACGACGAGCGCGTAGAAATAGCCCGTTAAGTCCGTTCAAGCGACCGAAGAAGTCGTAAGCGAAAATCGCGACAGCGTGCGCAGAAATTTAGACGCGTACTATTCGAGCGAAAGCGAATCGGAACCGGAATTACATCCGAACCTAGTAGTCGAACTCGAGTTTCCATTCGACGATTTAGACACGAGTTTAATAAGACTTAATAACTGCCCCGAGGAAAATAGACTCCACCCCTCACACGCGTACGCACAATCCGAAGACACAGGACAGCACGATCAGTAGACTATCCGAACGACGAGCGTTTTCACCTGACGTCATACGACAGCAGCATATTCAATCCACAAGAATATTATTCCGCGTCAAGAAACGTAAACGTAATCGAGATGGCGGAAGCAGGGAATAGCAATCGCGACAACCGCGACGAGAACAACGATAATGTACAGGTAACGCCCGAGGATATCAACGCCGAGATAAACCGGCTTATAGCGTGTTATCACAACGAAGAACCCCGGCGAGTAATCGCAACCGAATGCACGAGGCCGGCCGGAATACAGCCGAACGATAGAGACGCCATCCTCGACGAGATACTACACGGAATCCGCAATCTACAGAACCGCGTAGAACAATTAGAAACGGCGAATCCGAACGCCGCGACATTTACGCGAGACGCGAGCAAGGTAACCTCCCGTTCGAAGTAACGTACGTACGAACGTCATACGATATCCGGAACCAAGCGGAACGCGCTATCGGATATTTACGTTTAAAAGAGGCACAGACATGATACCCGAGTTCGACGGAGCCTCGAGTAAATTACAAGAATTCTTAAGCGCCGCGTCATACGCAATTAAAAAATATCAATCCGATGGAAGAAGGAACCTTATTAGAAGCAGTGTTATGGCACGAAGCTAAGGGGAAGAGCAATGACAGATTTTCAAACGCGAGAGATACGAGACTTCGCACAATTAAAGAAGGAATTAGAAACTTGTTATTTGAGCCGAAAGAGTACCACACACTTACAACTAGAATTCAACACACTCAAGCAAAAACCCGGAGAAGGCGCGAGAGCATTCGGATTAAGGGCCGACAAGCTAGCCATGGAACTATACGATTCCATGATAGAAGGTAGAAATCACACCATAGAAAGCAAGCGAACGATATTAGAAACATTCAGAAACAGGCATTACAAAATTTCCAACTAGGATTGAGAGACGAGATCAAGTACTCGTCCGAGCTCAGCATTTTGCAACGCTGCAAGAGGCAATTGCCGGAGCGAGCGCCGAAGAAAAAGTAAACGGACCGAGCGGAAATCCGTCGCGTCCTAAAGTAATTACGCGTACTCACCACAAACGCGCGACAACCGACCGATAATACAATGCCAAAAATGCGGAAAGCGGGCACACACGGAAGGGAATGTCGGACTAGTAGGTACGCGAACCGTCACCTTACCGCGACCCGATAGGACACACCGCGTAAATGCAATCGACAAGGTCTGCAAATACTGTAAGAAGACAGGGCACATACGCGAGGAGTGTTGGCTATTAAACGGTCGACCAAATAAAGAGCGAACAAACCACGATAAATCTAATAATTCGCGAGGGCAAAGCAAAAATTTTCACCCGAAAACGAGTGGCCGAGAAAAAAGAACAGTAATTCAGCCGCAAACAGCGATGAGGAAGACAAGGAGGAGGAGACCAAGAAGCGCCGACCTGCGCTAGAGTATCAAGTGTCCCATTGACTAAGAAGCCGCGGAAGCATGCAGGGCTGGACTTAATCACTCTGCCCATGCGAGAAGCGAAGGCGCGGAAAAATGAATTTTACTGTTTGATACAGGAGCGGCCGTGTCAATAATTAAAGTCAAGCATTTGAAAGGCGAAACATTGATAGAAGAAGATAGAATGGCACTCACGGGAGTGACCGGACATAAGGCCCATACAATTGGGAAAATTCAAAGCGACCATTGATTTAAAGGACAGAAAATCAAGCACACAATATATGTCGTCACGGACAATTTCCCGATCGAATACGACGGAATATTAGGAGTGGACTTCATAAAGAGCACACGCGTCATACAGCTACGAATCGAGCTCAATACAAATAGGGAATAGTACTTTAAAATTGTACCCATATAAAAGGATGACGCTAAAACCGCGAAGCGAAACCATAGTACAAGTCGCGACCGATAAAAACTCCGTAGGAATAATACGGCAGAAGAAACAATGCCAGGAGTGTTCATAGGAAACTGCCTGGTGATGCCAGAGAATTTTATATTACGGCGAGCATATTAATACGACGGAAAAGACGGTCGAAATGCTCATGCCGCAAGTCTCACTAGAAGATTTAGAGCTCGAAGAAGCAGAAGAGATAGAAGTCAACCAAGTAAACCAAACAGAAGAAACAATGCCGCGTAGTGAGAAAGTAGCAAAATTAATACGAACGCGCACTTGAACGAGGAAGAAAAGAAAGCCATTACGGAGATTTGCAGAGATTTCAGCGATATTCTACATCTGGAGGGAGAACCATGACATGCACCGATATCGTCGCGCATAAGATTACTACCAAGGCGGGCAGCGTACCGGTCAACGTCCGACCGTTTCGCTTGCCGGAGAAACACAAGGAAGAGGTGAATAGACATGTAAAAGAGATGTTACGAGACAAGATTATTAGGCCTAGCACGAGCCCATGGAACGCGCCGTTGCTAGTAGTCCCGAAAAAAAGAGCGCGTCAGGGAAAACAAAAAATGCGAGTGGTGATAGACTTTCGATTTGTAAACGATTGACGGGGGGGGGGGGGGGAGATTTTCCTTCCCTCTGCCCATTATAACAGATATCTAGACCAACTAGGAAACGCAAAATATTTTACCACGCTAGATCTCGCCTCGGGATACCATCAAATCCCGATGGGAAGAAGAAGACAAGGAAAAAACAGCGTTCTCCACCCAATATGGACATTACGAATACAACGAATGCCCTTTGGACTAAAAACGCCCCAGCGACATTTCAAAGAGCCATAATAGCCGTCCTAGCCGGACTCGTAGGACTACACTGTTTAGTATATCTAGACGATATAATCGTATATGGAGCAAGTCTGCAAGAGCACAATAAGAGACTAATTGAAGTGCTAAAGCGATTGAGAAAATACAAATTGAAACTACAGCGAATAAGTGCGAATTCCTGAGGAAAGAAGTGACATATCTAGGACACGTGATAACGGAAAACGGAATCTCGCCAGATCCGTCAAAACTAGAGCGGTGGAAAAACTTTCCGAGACCAACGAAGGTAAAAGACATCCAGGCTTTCGTAGGATTAGCCGGATATTACCGAAGATTCATTAAAGACTTCTCAGCGATCGCCAAGCCACTCACAAAAATAACCAGAAAAGATACCCCATTCGAGTGGAAGGCAGAACAGCAAAACGCATTCGACATTCTAAAAGGAAAACTAACTACAGCGCAGTACTAAAATACCCAGACTTCTCTCGAGAATTTGTAGTGACAACCGACGCGTCGGACTACGCGATCGGAGCGATACTGTCACAAGGGAAAACAGGCCAAGATCAACCCGTGGCGTATGCAAGCCGAGTACTATCAAAGCGAGCAAAATTACAACAAACGGAGAAAGAGATTAGCGATAGTATGGGCGGTAAAACACTTCCGACCGTACGTTTACGGAACGAAATTCACCATAGTGACAGATCAAAATCATTGGTATGGCGTTTAATGTAAAAGACCCAGGCTCCCGATTAATACGATGGAGATTGAAATTAGAAGAGTACGATTACACCATCGTACATAAGGCGGGCAAGAGAATAGAAACGCTGACGCGCTGAGTCGACATGTGCCGACGGACAATCAATAGATAGAGAAAGAAGAGAACAACGACCAGGAGAGCGAAAGAAAATACACAGAGGAAGAGAAGCAAAAACATACTGTACGAATACCACGATGCACCTGTGGGAGGACACCAGGGCGTGGAACGCACCGTAAACAGAATAAGGCTGACGCACAATTGGAGAGGATTAACAAGAGATGTCGAAGAATACATCGCCAAGTGCGATTGTGCCAGAAAAATAAACTATCGCGAAGAAATAAGGCACCGTTAATAATTACAGACACCGCGAATAAACCGTTCGAAAAATGTGCACTAGACATTGTAGGACCACTGACGGTGACCGACAACGGAAACAAATACATCTCACGTTTCAGGATAAATTGTCAAAATTTAGCAAAGCGATACCTGTACAAAATAAGAGGCAAAACAATCGCGAAAGAATTTGTTACGAAGATCATCTTCGAGTACGGCATCCCAGAAAAAATACTAAAGATAGAGGAACAAATTTCCTGAGCGAGATATTTAAAAGCACGTGCAAGTTATTAAAGATAGAAAAAATTCAGACAACGGCCTACCATCCGAAAGCAATGGAGCGTTAGAACGCTCCACAGAACATTAGCAGAGTACCTGCGACACTATATTAACGCGGACCAAACAGACTGGGACGAATGGACACCGACGCAAGTTCGCGTACAACACGACGCCGCACACGGCGACCGGGTTTACACCCTTCGAGCTCGTATACGGCACCGCGCGACACTACCCGACGGCACTGTCCCAGCCGCCGAAACCAACGTACATGTAGACGATTACGTGCAGGAATTAAAAGAAAAATTACGCGCAACGCAACGAGTGCTAAAGCGCACTTGCAAGGACGAAAAAACAAAGCCAAAGAGACGTACGATAAGAAGACAAAAGAAATCAGTTTCCGGGTAGGAGATACAGTGCTATTGCATGACGAGACGGTACGTAGGGGGAGATCGAAGAAATTAGAATCCCCGTGGATAGGACCGTATGAAGTGATCGAAAGACATTCCGACGTAATTCACGATAAAAAAGGGAAGAAAAACGACGCGAGTGCACGTAAACCGATAAAGCACTTCGTAGAGCAATAATAGCAGCGCAAAAAGACGAAAAAGCAATAACTGCGTAAGCGATAGAAATAGGTAAATAGGTAGGATAAAAGAAGAGGTACTTACCGAAAATTAAGTACGGCGAACCATCCGCACCACTCGGCGACCGGTGTGCCACGTCCACGGAAATCTCCAGGGGAAAAATGGGCTCCAGGCGCCCGGACGGCCCAAC